>CAHIKZ030000411.1:570000-575000 GCA_903632075.3 Acanthosepion pharaonis
GATGTGGAAGTTTAAATATCTTGGAAGCGTTTTGACAGAGGATGGCAAGTGCAACACTGAGATCCGTAGATGTATTGGGATGGCCAAGGACACATTCCAAAAGGTGGGCAGAGTATTGTGAGACAGGAGGATTTCTTTGGTAACAAAGAAAAAAAAACTGAGCTGTTATGTGATATCTGTCCTTCTTTACAGCAACAAATGCTGGACAATTTCTTCAAGGATGAAGAAGAGACACGAGGTGAAGGAGATGTGGTTCTACAGAAGGATGTTGAGGATTTTGTGGACTGAGTGTGTGAGCAATGATGAGGTTTGTGTGAGGATGCAGACAAGGAGGAGGCTCATGCTTAACATCAGGAAGAGGCAGCTGAAGTTTCTGGGACACATAATGAGGAAGGAGTGCCTGGAGAATCTGACACTCACAGGTCGAATAGAGGGAAAGAGAGACAAGGAAAAGCAGTGTGTGACATTCTTGGCAGGCTTGAGCAAGTGGATGACAGAACGTGGTCTGGAGGAAATAGCAGAGGGAAGGAACTTGTTGAGAGCTGCAAGGGATAGAGGAAGAGGTGGAGAGCCATGATCGCCTATGTCCTGAAAGGACATGGCACATAGAAAGAAGTCAAACATAGTGGATGATCCAATACCATAGTATTCATACAAAGTCTTTACAGACATTTCTTTCTCTAATTTCTGTAATGAGTTGGTCGGTCAACTTGCCACACCCAAAATGAGTGGAGGTGGGCAGGCACGGAAACTGTGATTTCTACAACAGTAGGAGAGAGACGAACAGCCCTCCTTCTCATTCCAGCCCTTACATAGAGCTTGGTAACTCGCCCATGCAAAACACCAACAAGCCAGCTACCAATCATAGTTTCCGCAAGGCCTGCCCACCTCTGTGATTTTGGGGGGTGTCAAGTTGACCGACCAACTCATTACAATTCCTTCAGTAACTCTACCTTTTCGAGCATAGATAAAGATTTATGCTTATGCTTCTTACAATCATCTTCACTTTCTGCTCTCTTGCGTAATGAATGCAGCTACATATAAAAAATGAGTAAGACCATATCCCTCTGCTGCTGTCGGCTTCTGCAGGAAGTTGTAAACAACATGTTACCCTCATAATTCTCAGCAAACTGAACAGATTGGCCAAAATGTGGAGAGTCCGTGAGTTCAAACTTCCCCACTTTGAAATGGGAAAACAATTTTTCTGCCATTCTGTCGGTAATGAAGTCATCTCCGTACACAGCACAAATGTCTCGAGTAGCTTTGACAGCTTTGTCGCCTTGATTTAAAAGCAAAGAGAAGAAAATGGCAAACGCACTCATTCTTGTCATTTGGCATTCCGTCTCAAAGAGATGTCAAATCTGAAATAAAATTTCACTAACATTAAACAAAAGTGTCACAGAATGACCAGAGTTAGTAAGAAGCAAATAATGCCATGAATGATTATTCTTGGAGATCATTCACAGAATATCAGGAAAAATAAACAAATATCTATAACAACCTAATATTACCATTAACATTATGAAGTCCAGTCAACCCCATTGTGCAAGATGGCCGTCGACCCTATAACCACTTTCTCTACTTGCATGGAACATAAAATTGCAAATATTGCTACATTGCATCAACAGATACAACAAGCCTTGAATAATGTATTGCAGAATAATATTTATTATTTCTACAGTCATATGCATGTAAGAATATAGTCATGTGTTAATCCCCAAGGAGGATATACAGTATATTAATATAGTTGTCAAAGTACTGTTGAGACTCTTATTTTGGAACCTGTGCATGTATTGATTTGTATGTGTGGCCATTTATTGTAATTCAGCATTATTATCAATTTTTTTTTTTAATGCTCATCCAATATAAGGCTCAAGAGGTACTCAAAGCAGAGGATTACTGTTTGGTGTTGTATGTGCATAAGAAAAGACAAGACGTGCAGTTCATGAGGTTATGTAGAAAAGATAATGGTTAACTATAGACTCTATGAGGTTAAGATTGTCATCAAGAAAGCACCCTGCCAGGACTGTTATGCAAAGCAGCATTTTTTGGGAAGGAGTTGTCCAAGAGAAACTTCTTATTAATGGAATATTCATCCTTGTGTACATGGTATAAGGGTCAGGGTTGGTGGAACCAAGGAATTTAGCTTGTCAGAATGCTAGCCATGGAAATAGTGATAGAGTAGTGAAAGGTTTCTGATATTTCGTCTGTGGGATTGTCGGGTGAAAATAATTCATCACCCACAAGGCTGCAATAGGTGCTTTTAAACCCTGCATTTAATTTTGTGTATATGATCAGTGAGGAAGTTTTAAAGGAAAAAAGAAACAACAAATGATACTTGATATTCTAATAATAAAAAAAAAAAAAATTGTTGAAATTTCTGGAATCCATAATGAGGAAAGAGGGTTTGGAGAATTTAGCACTCAAAGGACATACTAGAGAGAAGAGGGAAACATCAAGTAGTTTATCTGATGATCTTGTGTAAATGGATATCAGAACGAGAACTGGAATAATGAGCAAATAAGCATTGCTTAGTATTAAAAAGGATAAGACCGTGTTTGTGGGGGTGGGGGATAATTGCCCATGTTCCAAAGGGATATGGTACATAAAAGAAAAAACTGGAACACCTACTTAGAGTGTCGTTTTTTTAAAAAAAATTTAATAAATAACTCTTGATGGTTTTTATCTAACATGTATAAATAAAAATATTGCAGCCCAAATACACAATACACAATATATGAATTTGTAGGTCTGATGAATTGAATTGTATTTATGATTCCAATGGAATAAATTATGACCATGGAATATTAGTGTTTAAGCCTTTTTATTATATATATATATATATATATATATATATATAATTACTATAAACATTATTTTTAGTGTGTACATATGTTTGAATTGCTGTTAACTGTTTTTTATTTTCTTCTACAGTGAAATTAATAATAACCAGCCTCAATTAAAAACAACATTTATAATAATAAAACAATGTTTGGATAAAAAATGTCTTTTCAAATATATTTATATATATATATATATATATATATATATATATATATATATATTTCTTTTGTATGTGCAGTGCTTAGTGGAAAGTGCTCAATATCAGTGATAAAGTTAAATATTTGTTATGTTGATATAGTTTAGTCCTGTTTAATTTTATAATCAGACAAACAAGATTTTGTCTGATAATCACAAAACTGTGAAACCCAGGGTCACAAACTCATATCCACACAACAGAATATATATATATATATTGTGTATTTATGCAGCATTTTTTCATTAATGCATGTTTCATTAAATAATATAGACAAGTATTGTTTATTTATTTTAAGCAAATTCCTTTCATATGGTCTGATAAGCTTAATAACATTACCATTGAAAGACGAAAGAAAATCACCATATTGATACATGTTTCAACTTCCATAAGCCATCATCAGAGATGAAAAGTACATTACAATAAATTAAACAATACACGGACATAGCAACAACGATTGTCTGTTGTTTGCATGGAAGATTTCCAAGCAACGACAAACTTGTGCATACAAGTCACCGGAAGTGAAAATTGCACTGTGGCCCATGACATCACACATGACCACGCGGGAGTGAAAACCAGAAATGTTAAGTATGGGAAGCCGTTGGTATAAACCAATGCCTTCTGTTATCAATTATAGGCATTTAAGTATATTTGTGGGGTTTTCATAGTTTATTTTGTTCAGGTTAGGTTTTAACTGTTTTATATATGTAGCTTCAAGAATTTTGAGTTTTTGTTTATTGTTTTTTTTAAGTATATATATATATATATATATATATATATATATATATATATATAATTATTTATTTAAAATATGATTCCTTTGATTATTTACCTAAATATTTTTTTCCTATTTTCTATATTTTTTCACACACATACACACATATATATATATATATATATATATCATAATCCTTTGGTATATAAGCCAAGTGAATCCAAATAGTATAAAATATTAAAACTGATCCACAAAAAGTGCTCAATGTATTTATTATAACAGAGCATATAAATTACATAGAATAGAAATTCAAATTTACCTCCTTCAAATAGCTATTTCAATCAACAAGAAGACCTATATTGTCATTGTCAACTCAGAAGTGTGAAGGAATAGAAAAAGAAAGTTCTTTTTGTTGGTTGAAGCAGCTATTCGAAATAGGTAAATTTGGATTTCTATTTTATGTAATTTATATGAATATTAGATATTGCACATTGCATGCTCTTGTAATCCTTGTATAATATATAGACTGTGGTGACATTACATTAGCCACATATTTTAATTAAAATTTAAATTATGTAAAGGTCAGTCTTTACCCAGCACCTGAAAATTGCATACCAGTGTTGTGTTACTAGTGGTGTGTGTGTGTGTGTGTATATATATATATATATATATATATATATATATATATATATATTTATTTATTTATTTATTTATTTATTTACAAACAAGTTTGATTAAAAAGAACCAACGAGTTGTGTTTAATTTTTTTTCCCCAATTTTTGGATAAGGTAGTGAGTATTGTGCTCGAATTGTCAATGTCTGAAATTTGTATTTTATGATTTTTGTTCAGGTACTTTTGACTCTTGCAGGTATTATCAAGAACCAATGTGGAAACTGTGTGGTAGTTAGAATTCCTTTTTCTACATTCTGATATTGTTTGGGAAGCTGGATGTTTGACATATTCTCGAGTGATGTCATGTGTAATGGCTATTGGGAAACTCCAGTGCAATTTGTGCACACATCGACCATCACATCATGAATGACCAAAATGCAATTATCAACATAAGACAAATACTCTACAGCACATAATGCAAGGAAAGACACAAAACTCCAGAAGCTATTATTATTATTATTATACATAATAAAGAATCTATATTAAATAAAAAATATTATTTACCACGGGAGAAGGTATCTTAAAGTGCATATGATATAATTAATGTTCGCATATATTAGTATTAAAAAAAGATG
>CAHIKZ030000411.1:582500-652500 GCA_903632075.3 Acanthosepion pharaonis
CTACAAATTAATACAGAATTTTAAGAGATTTAAGTTTATGAATTCTAATTCTAATTTTAAAAAATGAAAACATTTCTTGTAAAAATACATTATTCATTGAAAAATTTTGTCAATAGTGCCCATAAAATATTTTATTCATGAAAACAATTAAAAGCTTTTCTAATTAAATTATGTCTTACAATCTTTGCATTTTTATTTTACAATTCAGGGCAGAATTTCTGTAACTGGGGGTTCTATTTGACCCCGCCTAAAATTTTTGGTTTAGATTCTCTAAGAACTAGTGCTTATAACCAATGTTAACATTAAGTGCTATGAAAAAGAATTTCTCGAAATTTCATAAAATAAGTGCTGAGTGACGTTGATGTAAAGAAATGTATGTTTACCAAAATTTTCTAAAACAGAAATGATTAAAACGTCCTGAAAGTTTCATTAAAATCTGACAATTATCTGATTTTTGTAAGAATTTCCAAATCAGTGTTTTTCACCGCAAAAAGATGCTCAAATTTCTCGTATAAATTTGATCCTATGTTGACACCAACGGTTTTAAAAAAAAATTTTCACGTTAAAAACGCCTTTGATGTTTCATCTTAAAAATTCAAAGGCTTTGACAATAAAATTTTATTCATATTAAGTTTTGAACGTTTTTCATCAAAACAAAACAAACCAAAACTTGAAGGAAGAATTTACTCTATTACCTGTAAGGATTGCCAGATAGAATATAGTGGAGAAACCTCAAGAAGTTTTAATAAAAGATTATATGAACAAATAAGAGACATTTTACAAAACAACACAATAAATGTATTAGCAACGCTAACTGTAACGAGACTGACCATATTTTTGGCATAAAAAAATGCAACTCTAATTAAAACAGAAAATAATTCACTAAGATGAAATTGTTTAGAAAGTGCTTTAATTATTTGTTGGTCTACAGTAAATTTACATCCAGGTTCTTAGAATGTTTCACTATTCTTGACAGGTCTTCTGTTATCACAATATCGGATATTTAATAACAAAAGTGATGGAAACCAAAAGAAAAAGAATCTCAATGAAATTGTCTAGACTATATACCCAAAATATATATAAAAAAAATAAAATTATTTTTTCTAAATTTAAAATTATCAGCATCTCTTGTTTGTGCACATGTGTAGTTCTACGTATTGAGATTCTTGTCAAAATCCAAGGAAGCGTCTGTAAACTGTAATTTAATCGATCCTGACCTTCAGACAATTTCCCACTGATGGCACATGGCTTCCCTCTGTCTTTTCTAAAAAATATTTTCATTGTAATTGTTTTGATGTGCTTTTTTCCTTAGTGCCTACTATTGATTGGTAACTAGGTCTCACCACTTTATGGTTGAACTAGCTAGATGCAACCGTCAATTCTATTCTAACAGATTTTTTCCTCACACTTCTTACCTGTGGAACTCTCTTCTGATTTTTTGCTTTCCTGCTATCTACAGTCTTCAAAAATTTAATTGCAACTTCAGTTGTCATCTTCTGTCTTCTAGAATCCTGCTCCTTTATTGTTTTTTCTCCTCACCTCTTCTTACTTTTCTCTTTTACTTGTAACATTCTTGTGGCTTTGATGTTTTTCTTGGAGGAAATTGCTTTAAAAAAAATATACAGTACTTGTTGATCTTTTTATTTCATAAATAATGGCCTGTGATCATAATTTTAATTGTTATTGCAATTATTAGCTAAAGTTGTTAAGCTTGAATATTTAACATTTCCAATATTTGAATTTCCATGAGTATTTTATTGCCATGGAATATTGGTTAGCTTGCAAGTGGTCTAACACACAAATAGACTGGTGTAGTCACTTCAAGTTGTATTTTTCACTGAGTGATTTGATGGAGAGATATATTGGTGAATAGAGTCCACTCATGCAAATGTGTTGGGCAGGTCCATTCTAGTAAAGTGGACTAACCCACCTGCTGTACTAGGTACTCTCCTAGAAATGATGTAGCCTGCTTTTACAAGGAGGGAGCCATGTTAGAAGGTAAGTCATTTGACTTCTACAACAAGGAATGAAATGCAATCATTAAGAATTATGGCTCATTAGAAAATTAAAAACAGGAAAAGTGTGAAATTTTCACAGCCACTGCTCATTGTTATTCATTCCGCATTGTCATATATTACCATGCCTTTCGTCACAAAACAATGTGCAGGTGGTGTAATGGATAGCAGCACAGAATGAGAAATCAGAGAGCTGAGTTTGAATTCCATTTGGGTTAGTTACATTCACTTACACACAAATAACCTTGGGAAAGGTATGAATGTATTTCCAACATTCAGCTATGGATTAAATAAATTTTCACTGGCCAAAAAATGGAATTATTCTTAAAATCAAAAAAATATGTTTTAGCTTTAAATAACCCACAAATAAGCCATGAAAAAGCAAATAAGTAAAAAATCCTACTGAAAAAAAAAGCACTAACCATTTTGGTTAACTGCAGAGATCAGGGAATGCCCTTGAAACTTTCTCCTTTGTACATGTTCATGTGGTTCTTAGGCAATCATTGACTTAAATATGAAAGGAAAATTTGATCTTGGATAAAATTTTAATTTTACATTTTTGGTTTAAAATATTTGTATAAAAAGAAAGGAATCAGACAGCACTTTCTGAAAAGTAATAATAGAATGAGACTGCAGAAAAATCTGCACTGCTATAAAAATGCACACACACACACATATATATATATATATATATATATATATATATATGCATTCTCAGGTACAATAAATTCTATTTAGGAACATTTATTTATATACTTATTGAATTTGTTGACTTTTTATTTACATTTGACTTATTCTGGTGAATGGTATTCTTTCTGCTGCATTTACTTAAACAAATGTTGGCATCTTTGGTGGGGTTCATGAATGGGGTGGGTGGGGTTCTACCAGTGGCTTTTATTTTAGTCAAGAATTAATTAGGAAATCTCAAAATTGTTTTCATTTTCCCGAAACCTAGAATAAATTTTTTTACTCATTTTTATTTTCAATTAGGCTTCTTTACTGACATTACTTAAGTTTTATTATATATATATATATATATATATATATATATATATATATATATATATATATATATATATATATATAATGTGTATATAATTATTCAAAAAAAAATAATTATCATATTGTTTCTATTGTGTATCGAAGCACTGTTTTTAAAAATAAATGCAAAAAAGAACTCTGGATTATAAATCTGGCTATTCTTTCTTTTCATTTTATATATATATGTGTGTGTGTGTGTTTTTTTTCATTTACAACTGGATTATATATATATATATATATATATATATATATATATATATATTTATTTATTTTTAAAGAGAAGAGAAAAGCCACAAACATTTTCGGTTTTAATGTGGATTTTTAAATATATAATATTCTTTATTTTCCATATTTTTTCTATATGTTTTGGGTCTTTTGACCTTCATCAGGAAGAACAGTGGTTATTTCCACATATTATTTAAAGGAATTCATTTTTTCTTATGTTTTCCAATGTTTAACCTTGTCTTTTGTATGTATAGTTAAACATCGGAAAACATAAGGAAAAATTAATTCCTTTAAATAATATGTGGAAATAATCACTGTTCTCGTCATGAAGGTCAAAAGACCTGAAACACATATAGCAAAAATATGGAAAATAAAGTATAATATATATATCCACTGTATATATATATATATATATATATATATATATATATATATATATATATATGGGTGTGATAAATACACACACATACTTGCGTGTATACGTATAAATATATTTCTACCTCAGGTGCTATAAATACAGTGCTCAATGTTATGCAACCAGTAGCTATCAGTATATATTAGTGAATAGACATAATATCCAACGTCAATGGCATGACGTGGAATTTTATGTAGTTCTGCATGAAACGCCGAGCCATGCTATCAACATTGGATATTATGTATATTCACTAATATATTTATGCATATTTTTTAATTTTATATACCGGCTGTGATGGATAAATTGTCTAAATTGCACAAAAGTGAACATTGTCTAAATTGCACAAAAGTGAACATAACACTGACATTTCATTTTAACAGATACATATACCAAAATTACACAAAAATATCTTGAAATACTAAAAATTAAATTTATTCAATAAAATCAACATTGGCTTCAACCACGGCCTTCAGACAACTTTGGAATCTCCTGTAACTCTTCTGGGTGGTCTCCTTGTTTAAGTTGGTGAATACTGCCAGAATCTTTGCCTTCAGTTCATCTTTGGTGTTAGAAATTGTCTGACAGCCATGACTGGGTTCTCCTGCTTGTTTGTCGTAGTGCAGAGTTGTGTTGGCAGATATAAGTTCTTCCAGCAGTCACCCTCTTAATACAAAATGGCATTACCTCCTCAAGGTACTTGATGTAGATCTTTGTGCTGAGTCTGAGGCCCTTACCAACAAATTTGGGAGTTCTTTTCTTATCAGAACAATCAGCATTAGACTTATCCACCTCTTTTGAAATACTCTGCACTTTCATCAGATTGATGCCCAAATATTCTGAAATGTTCATATTGGAACTTCCAGTGTCCTGCTATTTACCCATAGCTGGGTGGAGGGAGAAGAAGAGGATTCATGCCTTTCCCAAGGGTATTAGCACGTAAGTGAATGTAATGGATTCGAATGGAATTCGAACTTGGCTCTCTGATTCCTCAATCTGAGCCACTATCCATTACTCCACCGTTTGTCATTTGGTCCATTTTGGGCAAAGAATTTTTAACAGCCCATTCTACATAAGTGTATGTCTTGTGTGTGTGTGTGTGTGTGTGTATATATATATATATATATATATATATAAAGAAATAATCATGCATAGAATCAATCAGCAATATTAATGCTATTATTGGCGACATCCATCGCTAAGTGTATAATGTATGCATTAAAATACTGTTAATCCATAGAGAGACGTGATCCTCATCCTTATCATAATCCTTTATTCATCGTCAGGCATCTCTTTTCCTTATAAAACCAAACCTTAGAGATGAAATAATTGTTTGTATTCTTTGTCTCACTTAAAATTTTGAAAAACTTAGCGTTGCATCTTTGCACGTTCCAATATTGTACACAACTGTCAATAATAGCACATTCTCAAAAAAAATATCTTTTGGTCTACAAACAATTATTTTGTCTCTAAGTTTTTGATTTTATAAGGAAAAGATATGCCTGACGATGAATAAAGGATTATTCGAAAGTACTTGCATTGTAAAAAAATATAAACTGGAAAAAACAGACAACAGTTTTATATGCGAGGATCACGTCACTCTATGGATTAACAGTATTTTAATGCATACATTATACACTACTAGCGATGAATGTCGCCAATAATAGCATTAATATTGCTGATTGATTCTATGCGTGATTATTTCTTTGTATATAAATTATATGCTGCCTAATGTTTTATGTTTATATATATATATATATATATATATATACACACACACACACACACACACACACACACTTTAAAAATTAGGAGATCAGTTGAATCTGCTACCTTATGGTATCCTCAAGCAATTTTTATCAATTGACCTCCCAATGCTTTATTTAAAATAAAAAAACAACCAAAAAACTAATGAATGCTACATTATTTTTAAAATAAATAAACAAACACATGAAATTGAGTGTGATAGAAAGGGAAGAAGAGGATGTGAAGAAGTGGGAGGAGAAGAAATGCAAGGCTATTATAGATGTATTGGTGGGGGGTGGGTAATTGAAATGTACATATTTTTTATCCAGCCTCATATGAGCTTAAGAGGAATTTTTTGGTATGTATGCAATGGCTCATGATCTTGGAACCCCTGGTTCAAAATGTTTTGGGATCCAGAAATGTCATTATTTTGAATTTTAGCATTGATAGATGTTGCAAATGTTATTGTGGTTGTTGTAAGGCTTTGATTTTTCAAAACTTTTCACCTTACAATAGGATCCCTGCTGTTCTTTCAAATTCCACATACAGTTTGGTGTATATATATATATATATATATATATATATATATATATATATATATATATAAAATAACATAACATAAGACAAATTTTAGTACATGACACCAAAATATTGTATAGCTCTCAATGCAAAGAAAGACTTTAAATTTTAGAAGGTGTATTAATACAAGGGAAGCAGGCAACATTAAACATTAAAGAGGTGTCACTTAAGATTATTGCACAAAATTCATAACTGAATCAATTGGTCAGATTCTTATATGTCAAAACTGACGGAAGAATCCATTTATATATATATATATATATATATATATATATATATATATAAAATGCGTGTTTGTGTGTCCAAATTATTAGAATGTTGCAGTTACAAACATAGGACTCAAGTTTAGATCTTAACTTGGATGATTGCTTAAAGAGGTGTCTTTCTGATAATATTAGCCTGGGAACATTTTCTATATACATAGCTAGCCTTTTTTTTTTTTTTTTTTTTTTTTTCAAGTATTATTAACCTTTTGAAAAGAATGATCACAAGTGATGAAAAATGTATTGTTTACAACAATATGAAGTGAAAGTATTCTGTAGGAAAATTAAATGCATCAGTGTAAACAATTTAAAATGCTGGTCTGTATCCAAAGAATGTGATGCTGTATATCTAGTGAGACAGAAAAGGCATTGTGTTTTATACAATTTCTACAAAATCAGACATTAAATTCAGACAAGTAATGTTCTCAGTTGGATCAATTGAGGGCTGCATTTGAGAAAAAGTGGCTGAAATTGGCCAATTGGAAGGGCATTTTCTCTCAGGTCTATGCTTGATCTCATATCTCTGGGCAGACCCGGCAGAAATTGGTATAATTTGGCTGTGATGTTCTACAAACCTGCCATGCTAACCTGACCTTGCAGCTTTGGATTAACAGTTTATTTTGATTCCTGCTAAATTCTCTTGATGGGAAAAACTTCCTTTCTCTGGAAAAACCACTTAGACCAGTTTGTCACTTAGAAAGTGGCCAAGTTTTTTGATGATGGAATCATGAATCTACCTCAAAGATATCAGAAGGAACAAAATGGTGCATTTTGAATAATGTGGTTGAATAAACCTATCTACAAATATCTAAATATTGTCTTTGAAATTCGGTTACAAAAGTTTGTAGACTTTTCTTCTCAGCTGGTAATTGAAAAATAACTCCCCACTTTAAAATACTTATAATTTATTTATTAACTATAATTTTTACAAGAAATTGATATGTAAGGAAATTGTTTAGCATGAGATTTTATATAAAACTTGATATGGGCACCAAATTTTGCTACCAGATTCTCAAGCTGTCCAGGAATCGTGTCAACTGATTTTACTTGGAACTCTTGTGATATGGAAGATATAACTACTTGCATTCATCCTTCAAGTTCTTCCAAAATCTTGGTTTAGTATTGTAAATTTTCTCCTTTAATCAACTACAAAGAAAAAAGTCACGGGTTGTTAAGTCAGGACTCCTGGCTGACCACTTGTACATAAAGTAGAGTGTTACTTTTCAATCACCCTGTATATAAAATCATTATCGAAAGGATTAATGTATTTCTTTTTGTACTTTAGTGTTCTTGTGGTTCTTGATGGGGGATTGTTATCTTTGCAAATCCCCAGCAAAGCTTAAAACTTACCCCTACTACCGCTAAATCTATCCCCTACTTTCTTGTAGACATTAGCTGGAATTGTATCTTCAAGAAACATTAAAAAAGGTCATTGTGAGTGAGTTAATCAAATCAGTGCCTCATTTTTATGGCCTCATGCCAGACCGTGAGGTATTGTAAACATGTAGCTGCTGAATGCATAGTGGTATAATGGTGATTTTCTAAGTGTAGCTTAGATATGGCACAAGGCTGAAAGTATTGGGCACCCACTGAGGATCGAACTCACTACTCTGTTATAATAGTTCTTGCGAGACATGCTTACTAACCATTACACAACGTCGAGGTGCCCAATGGTGGTATAAGGGATAGCAACTTCAAATGGCAAATTGGAGAGCCAAGTTTGAATTCCAGTCAGGTTCGTTAAATTCACTTATGCACAAAAGCCCTTGTGAGATGTATGAATCTACCTCTTCTTTTCCACAATTATGTGTAAATGGCAGGACAAACTAGGCTCTATAGCCTGGGTTGGTAACAAGTATAGGAGAAGGAAAACTCTGAATATAAACGAACCAGGAGAGGGAGGGGCTCTGACAGGCTATCTTACCCAAGGTATACCACTGCTGCTACAGCTGCAGTACATAAAATTCTGTCTTCAGTAAAGGGTACCTCAGTGTGATGTAATGGTTAGCAAGCTTGTCTCACTAGAATAATTATGATCAAGCAGTTTCAATTCCAATCGAATCCATTACATTCACTTATGTACTAATACTCTTGGGAAAGGTATGAATCCTCTTCTTCTCCCCCCAGCTATGGGTAAATAGCAAGACAGACTGGGTTCTATAGCCTTGGATGGCAACTGGTCTACTGAAGAAAGAAATGGCAACCTACTGTGAAAAAAAAAAACTGCCTCATCAGTCATGTATCTCAAGATACATGATCGCCTAAGTGTGTATCACACATGGCACATAACTGACTGTGTAAGTATGAGTGCCCCATAGTTTTGGCCTTGTACCACATCTAAGCTATACTTAGATCATCACCATAAGCTGCCCTTATGGGATACAGGACTTGTGATTGTGTCGTAGTGGCTACTATAGCACAGTGATTAGCAATCTAATCTTGTAATTCATTGTTAGAAATGTTGGTTTTCATATGGTACTTCTCTTTTGTGACCTTGTGCTATGATAAGCTTCATAAATATGTAATGCAATTAATCTTGCAATCTGTTGTTAGTAAGTTAATTCCTCACTGAATGTCTTGTTCTCGCTCCCTCTTGTGACCAGACTAAGCAAAAATTTGTAAATATAACCAACTTGCTGATGTTTTTTTTAAATCATTTTTGCTGATGTTTTTTCAAATCATTTTATTTTTTTTCTATGAAACATTAACACTTGGAATAAAATCTAAAAATAGATTGGCATAGAAACCTTTTAAATGGAAAAGATAAGGTATTTTATTTATTTTTTCTTTTCCAGAGATTAGCAAATATATTATCGACATGGGCAATGGTAAACTTAACCATTTCCAACCAGAATCGGTTGCATTCATTAACAGAACAGTTTCTATTGCTGTTTGAAATTTATGAAATCTTTTTCTTAAAACGTTTTCTTTTTAACCCTAGGATGGCCAACTCTTTTGACTTCTTTATTTACATTATGCCATGAAGCAGCCATTTCTAATATATTCAATATTCAAGTCAGGAATAACAAGTCTGAAAAGAAATTCACAAATATTAGTATACCTCATACTAAAAGAAAGTGATTATATATATATTTTGAAACATGAGACCTCTTATGAATCATATTTTAAATAAATAATTATATATATATATATATATATATAGTTGGAATCATATTTTTAAATAAATAATTATATATATATATATATATATATGTGTGTGTGTGTGTATATATAGATAGATAAATAGATAGATAGAGGACATAAACACAAGTATTATTGCTTGTGAGAAATTTTTCAATGCATTTACCCTATAAATAGCCTAGGTGTCAAAAACGACACCTAGGCCATTCAAGGTAAAACCTCAAATATCAGCTATTCCACTGAATATTTTTTAAAGAATTAAGTCTGTTAAGCATCTTTGCTAAAATTCAATAATTGTCCATAAGCCTCAGCATCGAACCAAAACTAGTTATTCCATAGAAATTTGTTGAAAATTTGAAGGTGTCGAAAACGACACCTCGGCCATCCTAGTGTTAACAAATCCGTCTTCTCAAGTTACTTAGATAATTTTCATTTGAAATATAACCAACAAGCATATGCTATTATTTTGAGAAATATTTCTTTTAACTTTAATTTCAACCAATACAAGCCCCAAGGGCCACTCAAGGTAGATGGTTATTGAATTAGATTGTTGTAAAGGAGGGAGCAGGAAGTGTATATTATCAAGATATTTAGGATAGATATTAGTTGATCCTAGAATAATGATATATGTTGGCCAAATGTTCTTCTGAGTAAAGAGTATCTTCCTACTGTAATTCCAGAGGAATGTCATGATGTCTGCATCAAAAATTGAAGAACATCAATTTTTTTTTTCACTGAAGACTGCCTTAAAGGAGAAATTGAACTTGTTTGAATTCAGATTAAAAACTTAGATCTGAATTCAAGAAAATACAATCTTTAAGGAAAATGATCAGTGTGAATAGAAAAAATGAGTGCCAGCTTAAACTGAATCCAAAAAGAAAGAATTATTCTTTTAATCTTTGACCTTAGAGTAGGGTTGCTTAAATAGTGACCAACTGATGAAGATTAGTAACTTATTTCTTTCATTAAATTCCAGGGTAAGTCAAAAATTATTCACACTCTTACTATAACATATCTTTTCCCCTCATACAAACATACATAGTCATGTTTTTTTTACTGAGACAAGACCAGAATTAATCTTGCACAAAATAAGGTGCACCCTATCTGACAATGGATTTTGCCAAAATGATTTGCAAGATTTCACAAAGCCGAATGCTCCTCTTGATACCCAACTCAGATACTCAAATACACCAAATGTTTTTATTGAGACCTTATCTCTAGGAAGGCTGCCATTCAAGGCTTGTGACCCCATTCTAGCCATATATATATATATATATATATATATATATATATATATAAATATACGGAAAAAACAAACAAAAATCCTAATATGCAATTATGCTGTTTTAATGTTAATATAATGTCAGCGTCGGACGTTTCGGGTCTAATAGACCATCTTCAGGACATATTCATAAAACATAATTAATATAGACCATATTCAATTCAACATGAAAAGACGATGGACATAAAAGCAAGACTAATCCAAACAGATAACTGAAATCTTTTATAAGATCAGCGTGCCGTTTAAATATGATCACGTCGTCACATGCGTGATGTTGTGAAAACGTATTCCTAAAATTTGAGTATTTTGAATGAAAAATGAAAAGAATTTTATTTTGATCTAAAACTTATATGTACGTTTGTAATTTTGGAACTCTTTGGGGGAGCTGTTGATGATTGTGTTAGCACAAAGTCACAAGTCATCATGACCAAGTGTTTGAGCGTGATGACCTTGTTCAGGCTCTTGATCTCTCTTAGAAACTCTAGCTAAGGTCCACTCAGCATAGTTGCAGTATAAATCACAGTTGGGCTCTGAAGAAACACAAATGTGCCTGAGCAGGCATATACAACAGGGATTGGCTAACCACCTTAGTAGACAAGCATTATATATATATATATATATATATATATATATATATATCCAACTATATGATTGGAGTATACGAAATGAATTCCAATAACCTACAATTATTATTCTTAAAGGAGTGCTCAATACAAAGGGTATTGAAACAAATTCTTTTCTCCTCTGTAATTTTATGGTTGTCAACTTAATAGCGATTAAATTTGGATTTTGAAATTGGTAGTTTTTAATTTTAATATTAAATTTTATCATATAATTTAGTAATTATTGGTTAGAATAAATTCTTTTTTAATATTACCCATATTTTAAAGATCTGAATAGCTATTACAACATGACTTCGTTTTCAAGCTTTTTGAATTTTCCTATACTTGTATTTTGATTGGTCAATCTAGCTTTTGTAAGAACGTTTTCCCCTTGCGAAGGATTGTTAATTAATTTGAAACTTTAAAACCATTTATTTTACATTCAACATCATCATTTGATAAGACACCAGGGGTGTTGAAACAAAATGGCTATTTTTGTGGTGATTTTTAACATTTATGTTATAAATTTTTTTTTAAATAAATAATATATATATATATATATATATATATATATATATATATATATATGTGTGTGTGTACATGTTGGCCAATGGCTTCTATAAGAAGCTCATCTGTCCTTTAACAGGTCTTGTTTTTTTGTCCTGTGGGGTGTGACATGCCACTTTCCTCTCCACCAGAAAAGCTAGTGGGTGAGCCAGCTTAGACACCAATCACCCATTCATGCAGCATGTTGTACTTGGTTATGTATTATATGTTATCTGGAGCAGGCCCTTGAAGTTACTTTTTTGAATATGCTTTGGACAACAACTCAGGTAAAAATAAGGAGAGCAAAAAAGGCGAACATTTGATTATTGAACTACTTTTTAATCTTTTCTTAGATATTAATTTATTTATTACACATCAATAATTTCTTTTTTTTCTTTTTGCAGTTTCTGACTATCACTGTTGTGGCCTTTCTTGTCCAAGTTTCCATTGGAGTTTTGGCATTTGTCTACAGAAATCAGGTAAACCTTTTTTTATTTTTTTTGAGTCTCTCTTCATTCTTCTGTGATATTCTGTACAAAATTTAAAACATATTGCTTGAATATTTACGATTGAATTTTAAAAAAACATATAATTTTAAATATATTTTTATATATATATATATATATATATATATATATATGTACTATGTACTAGCAGCATGGCCTGGCATTGCCCGTGCTTGATTCAAAAATCGTACGACTCATACAGCAATTGCTATCACTTGACTTAAAATATTTTTGCCCTTCCTTGCCTTTAAACGAGTGCCCTTTGCCGTGCTGATGTTGCTACATGCCTTACTTCTTGCCTATCTCACACTTCAAATTTTTTCTAAGCTCTATACTAAACATTAAATCTGTTACAAAAAAAGAACTAAACAAAATGAACACAAAATGATCAGCTTTAAAAAAGGACTCTTAACTGGAAAAACCGAATGAAAAAAGAATGTTAACAACAAATACTTTTTCACACCCAGCCCAGTTCTGCAGATTCAGAATCAACGTTGAGTTTAAGCAAGCGAATGAGCAAATTGGAGTAAAGTGCTATGCAGATTTAAATTTTTCCCACTTGTGAGGAATGCAGCTATCAATTTTTTTTGCATGCTAGCATGCTAGTTAACATTTGTGTCAGTCAGCTGTTGGCTCTCATGCTGGCCAATAGAATCTTCCTGCTTATTCGTGGCAGCCAGCTATTGGCTCTCACTCTGGCCAGTACAAAATGGCCGCAAACTACATGAAAACTGCCATAGAAGCATGAAAAAATCGATTATTTCCACTATTGGGAGTTGGGAAATTTAAAGTCAGTCTTGGCCTTCCCACTAACTTGGAGCATGTGCATGTAAATTTTGCTGCAAATCCGTTGAAAATTGCGGCTGTGCATTCATTACACAGACACACACACATCTTGCCTTTTATTTATACACACACACACACACACACACACACACAGACTGTTTCGCTGTATCACAGCTCATCCATGTGGCTAGACTTCCGTTTGCCTCTAGCTAGGATCAAAACTTGACTGAATTGGATGAATGAGAGAGAGAATTAATACAAATATAAAGTTTGTCACTAAGCTAAGTTACAAACTTCATAGTCGTATTAATTTTTTATTAATGCTCTGTCTCTGATATTGAACACTTTATTCAAGGACAGCTTGCCTTAAATGTCTTTTCTCTCAATATCCTACTGACTGGCATTTTTGGCTTCACACTATCTTTGTTATAGCTATTATATATATAATATTATTATAATATTTTTATTATAATAGACTATAATAAAAACATTTTACATCACTTTCATGTTTTGGAACTATAATGGTTTTTCTTCAGGTGATGGTAAATAACATATGATAAAAATGATTTATTTGGGAAAATTTATCAATTTATTTGAAAACAAATCGTTACCTCTTTTGAAATTTAAAATGGTGGGGTGGGGAGGCCTAATGTCAGAATTAAAAAATATACTTGTGGGCATGTCTGGATTAGCCAATTAAAAGTCAGATCTAAGCTAAAATAGAAAAATGAAAAATAAGGTCAGAGAGGTGGGTTATTAATTCATGTCTTGAAAAACTGACACACCAGACAAGTCACCGGCGAACATATTGTCTTCAAATATAGAATTCAGATTTGGTGAGTAGACACAGAATTACTTTGAACAAAAAAATTATTTTTAAGAATTTTCAAAATTTTTTATACTATGGAAACTTCTTAAAGGGCCTGATAGGTAAAGTTAAAAAAAAATTATTATGGAACCTTAATATACGATGCTAATTATATTGAATGGGCAGTGAAACATGGCAATATTAAAGTTGAAAAAAAATCACATAAATATTGTGTGGGCCATTATATACTAATAAAATAATGGCTACGTAATTGTAATGTGTAAATTAATTATGAAAAATTCTTTTCCCTATGTTTTAAGGTAAATTTTATACAATACCTGCATAATACTGTTAATTCATTTCTTTGGTTTAGCAGAAATTTGTTTTTAGGAAACTATAATATGCATTATATACTATAATATGCAGCTTTTCTTGTAAACACAAGGGACATGGGTCATATAAGGATATACAAATTATGAAAATAATTAAAAAAAAATGAGAATCTGTAAATCCTTAAGAATAATATTTAACAGATAGTAAATATGTGTATAGGTTACTTAATTGTGTAGTTAGCTTATTTTTTATTTATTTATTCAATTTTTGTTTTTTATTTTATTTGTTTATTTTTTTTTAGATTAGGCCATTGAATTATTTTAGTCAATATATCACCAAACTGGGAAGGAACTTCAAATAAATAGTTTGAGTTAATTTGGCAATAACTGGTTTTGGAAATTAATGTAAATGGGGAATAGAATATATGTATGTGTGTCCATGCATGTGTGTGTGAGTACATTTACTACATTTATATATAGATGCATGGATGTACATACATGTATCGGAATTTTTGTGGGATTTCATTTGACTAGGAGTATAAGGTAAATGTAGACTTATCTGATAGTAAGAATAGCAAATAATATTTTTTAGAAATGGTACTATACGTTAGACTAATTTCAGGGGAAGCAAAAATGCTGATATAGATTTGGGTTGGGTACGCGTACATGTTTAGTTAAAGAGTTAGTATTGTTATGGGATTAGTATTTAAAATTTATAAAACATTGGATTAAACTATGTAAGAAAGAGACCAGCTTACCGAGTTAGGAATCTGGAGGAAGTAGCTCGAATTGAAACTGGATGAAGTAAAAAGTCAACAGTATATAGGAGGGTTGACTGACGTATGCCATTAAGAACGGTCGGATGCCTAGCCATGTCGGAATCCTTTTAGCAATGTCAAGGTGCGTAGCGCAACACTTTCAAGGAGGCAGCCTGACTTGTTCTGAGTCAGGTCGGGGTTGCTGTTTGAGCCAATATGCAAAACCTGAAATCGGCGATGAGGACAGTGCATCATTGAAGACTACCCTTGATGCATCTAAAATGTATTATGCAACTAGGAATGTTTTATTTTCCAAACATGGTCAGTACATTATGGCTGTGTTTGTAATTGATATTATTAGGTGTTGACTTTTTCTTTTTAATTAATAATGCTTCCATTATTTTCAGCCTTTTTATACATGCGGATGATGCTGTTATATTTGTATTATCAATGAGTATGTTGTAGATAGTTTGGTAGATTTCCATGTGTATTTAAATGAGCCCTAATTGAGCTGTGGTCAGAGAGATGTAATGTGAATCTTGTTAAACATGAAATATATACAATATAATTATTTACAAATTTGGATTGGTCAGGAACACAGTTTCTTAACAGACATATAAATTTCTAAATATTGGTTCTCTGTAATTTTATCTTGCAGGTGAATTATTATTTTTGATGATGAGGTTAGATACATACATAAAACAATGCATATATTCAGTTAAAATTAAATTAAAATTCATTCTTGATAAGGTCTAAAAGTATAGTATTGGAAAACATTCGGACAATTTTTATATAATTTATGTCCTGAAAAGAAAAAAATTATGCGAACATATGAGAAATTATATAAAAAGCTCAACTAAACTTGTGTGTCATTGTGTGTGCGTAAAAAGTGTCTTGCCAAATTAAAATTTCCGATGAAATTGTATGAATGTAACAATTTCATCTGGAATTTTAATTCGGCAAGACACTTTTTATTTTTTGTGCTTTGAAACAGTTTTGTAGAGGACAAAAAATCAGAGCAGACAAATTACACTGTTTTGCTAGTTATTGACGTTAGTATTTAACCCTTTGATTTTGTTGTGAAGTTAATCTCTTTTGTGGCCCAATAGCTTGAGAGTGGAAAAGAGGGCAGGAATAGATTAGAACTCCACTACTATGAATGAAAAGTTATTCCGTATTAATTTAGTGAAGTACCATACTTATACTGCTACTAGGCTGGCATCATGGTCCCCCCCCTTCACTGTTGAAACGACTAAATGTGGCTATCTCTTCTACTCCAATAGCTTCATATCTCGCACCTCCCGTCTGTGGAATTTCCTTCCTATTACTTGTTTCCCTGATAGTTATAATCTCCAACTATTCAAATGTAATGTTAATCAACATCTCCAGATGTCCTGAACTATCCCCTGCCCTTCTCTTCATCCTTTGTTCCATCACACCTATTTACTCTTGCTCTCACTGTGTAACCCCATGTGTACTAGTGGCATCCCGCCTTGCTTGGGGTGAAATGCTTAAAAAAAAAAAAAAAAAAAATAAAACTCATTCCTAAGTTGTGTATACGATAATGGTTTAGTATGAAAATAAAGACGCTGCTTGAATTCCACCCCCCCCCTACGTCTGGTCTAGGTGCTGTTATATAAACAGTGTGAGTGTAGAAATCAACACTAGTGTCTGTGAGTTTTATCCTTTGAGAGATCATCAGACTGTGTTGCTACTCTTTGTGTGGGCTCTATATGTTGGATATTGGGGGTTTATGGGAAGCAGGGAAAGTGTGGAGAAACAGTTTATCCTTGTTTTTTATTTAGGGTTAAGCACTGTCCTTGACTTTGTTTTATTTGCTTATTTATTTTTATTTTTATAATGTTATAATTTTTTTAATTTATATTATTTTATTTATTTTCTTTATTGTAATAAAAATAATAATCATGATAATAACTATTGATTTTGTATACCTTATATATATATATATATATATATATATATATATATATATAGTTATTAAAATTGAATGCAAAATGTCACTTTTGTTTGGAAGCTTTTATTGTTGCATGAAGATGAAAAAAATGTATTCTCAAACAAATGTAATGCAGGAGGAAAAATTCCTAAAGAAATAAGGTTGTAGTGTGGTGGGGGAATAGAAAATGTTAATGTAAAAATAAAATGAGACAAAATAAAGACAATTAAAAAAAAATGAAAATGTTTTAGAAAAATGTGGGGGTGGAAAGAGAGTGAAGAAGTATATTAAAAAAACAAAAAAAAATAAATGAAATTATAGATACCAAAAAAAAAATAAAAAAAATGAGAAATAGCAAAGACTGAAATAGACACCCCCCCCAAAAAAAATATATTTTGTTTACCATATATAAATCTTATATGTTCAGTCTGTTGCAAAATTCTTTTCTGTTGATTAAATCGCGGGCTTTTAAAAATCAGACGAGCATCGGTAGTTAAAAGATTTTCTTTTCTTTTCTTCTTTTGGCCGTGTACGTCTTTTCTCCTGGTTTTTAATTTTGTAAATAAAATTATCTAAAAATATTAGAATTGTAATGTTCAAATGGTTGTCATTGATTTTGTCTGACTCAAAAAAAAAAAAACAAAACAAAAAAACAGAAAAAAAACCTTACAATGCTGACATTGTGTTATGTTTTAAGGTTGCATATTTTCCTAAATGGATAAAAATAACATATTTTTATAACATAATAAAAATAACATATTGAAAAAAAATATTATTGAGGAAATGATATTTTTATGTTCTTTTTATTGCCTTGTCCTTTCAGGACATAGGCGATCATAGCTCTCCATCTCCTCCTATCCCTTGCAGCTCTCAGTAAGTTCATTCCCTCTGCTTCCACCCCCAGACCACGTTCTGTTGTCCACTTGCTTAAGTCCGCCAGGTGTGTCACACATTGTTTTCCCTTGTCTCTCTTTCCCTCTATTCAACCCGTGAGTATCAGATTCTCCAGGCCCTCCTTCCTCATTATGTGTCCCAGGAACTTCAGCTGCCTCTTCCTGATATTAAGTATAAGCCTCTTCCTTGTTTGCAACCTCTCTAAGACCTCATCATTCCTCGCACTCTTTGTCCATGGTATCCTTAGCATTACTGAGCCAAATTCAAATTCCAGCCCAGTTTCTTTCATCCACTTTTGCACTGATACCTTTTTGGAAATGTATGAATCCATCTCTTCTCCTTCCCATATATGGGATAAATAGCAGAGTAGGCTCTCTAGCCTTTTAATGGCAACCACTTTAAGAGAAGGAAATTTCTGAATTCTTGTCAATTTCACAGATAATAAAGAAAATAAAGGATCACTGCATCTTCAAAGAAACATGATATTAAAAAAATTGTTTTGATTTTATTTATTACCATATATATACTTGTGAAACGTGATGTTTATTTTAAATACAGCTGTACTTTTTGACTACAGTAAATGGATATATAGTTTGATCAATGGCATTGCCAGGGCAAGCAGTACATACACTAATTTTATATCTTGTGTATAATGTCACTCCTTTAAAATTAGCTTCAAAATTAGGTCTTGAAAAGTTGCATGATACATGTGTATATATGGTAGTCTGAACATTAATGATGAGAGAAATAAAAAAAAAATAAACCAATTTTGAGAAAGATGTTTGTCTGGTGTTACAGTTTTTGTCCTGGAAAGTGTAATTGGCAAGCAGAGTTCAAATTCTGAACTGTTCTGTCTTGTTCACTCTTGTATAAATGCCCTTGGGAAACCATCTGTTCTCTGCACCCTCAGCTATGGGTTAAATAGCAGAGTATTTAGAATTCTCTAACCTTGGGTGGCAACTAGTCTAAGAGAAGGAAATCTTTGAAAACTGTGGAGAAAGCATTGGCAAACCTTCCACTATCTTAGAAGTCATGGCAATTTGCAGATAATAAAGAAAAGGAATCAGTGGAGAGCCATGATCACCTATATCCTGAAAGGGAGAATGAAAACTCTGAATTCAAAATCATAGAAAAGGCTACAGGAACCCATTCCACTCTCTTTCTCAAGAAGTCATGGCAATTCACAGATAATAAACCTGTGGAATACCATGATTGCCTGTTTACTAAAAGGCCATGATATTCAAATTGACTATATTTTTTGTGTGTTCCTTCTAACATTGAAGATGGAAGAAATATGAAATACACAAGCTTTGATGTGTGGGAAGTTCAATTCTTGTAGATAGTGTAATTAGAGAGCTGAGTTCAAAATCTGGCCAAGTTCATTGCATTTGATGGTTAAATAGCAGGGTAGACTTGGTTCTCTGTCCTTGGATGGTAGCAAGGTTTGTCTTAGTGGCATTATTGCCTTGCTTGGGGTGAATTAAGAAAAAAAAAAAAAGGACAGGAAATTGTGGAGAGCCAACCTCCTGAATAGACATGGCACATAGAAGAAGAATTTAGATATATAATTTAATACATAATACAATGAATATTACCTCTTTTCTTAATCTGGATTCCAAATATAGTGTGAGAGAGAGAGAGAGAGAGAGAGAGAGGTAGATTAGGGGTGCATTTTAACTACTAATAATATGGCAGTAGAGAGATTAAATTAAAATCTTATTTCAATATTGTTCTTGAATAGGAGTAGATAGGTTCTCCTATAATCTGCTTCAAACTCCTTTCTGGTTTTCTGAATAGGAGTAGAGATTTATCCTTTGTTTCCTGTTTAGGATTAGGTTTCTGATGCCTCCTAAGATCTTCTCATTCTCTTTCACTCCCAGTAGTCCCTTGCATCTTAGTGGCATTATCACCTTGTTTTCAGGTGAATAGATGAGTAGAGATTTTAAGTTTCTGATTCCTTCTAAGATCTTCTCATTCTCTTTCACTCCCAGTAGTTCTTTATGTCTTAGTGGCATTATTGTCTTGCTTTGGATGAATTGATTAAAAAAAAAAAAGACTCATTACATTTGTTTTTTAAAGCATCCATTTACTGAATATGCAAGTATTTGTTATTAAGCACTAATTGGCAGAACAGGGGTGTGAGAGGTTTGGTGAAGGACAAAGTTTATTGAGAGCAACGAGCAATAGGAAGTTGTGGAGAGCCATGATCGTCAGTGTTGTGAAGAGACACAGCAAATAGAAGAATTCAGATATATGATTTAATGCATAATACAGTGAAGAATATTCCCTCTTTTGTTAATCTGGATTCTGTGTGTGTGTGTGTATATATATATATATATATATATATATATATATATATATATATATATATATATGGAGAGAGAGAGTGTAGTAGATTAGGGATGCATTTTAACTGCCATAATATGGCCCTAGATAGAGTAAATTAAAGTCTTTTTTTATTTTGAGTGACTACATTCATTTTTAAAACCTTCAGGAAATTTACTAAATATGCAAGTATTTTTTATTAAGCACTAATTGAGTTCCAAAAGCCTTTCCGGTTTTAGATTCGGATCAAAGCCAAATATTTTGCCAGCGTGCATATTTGTCGAGTGAAGCCAAATTTAATTTGAGGCTTTATCCGGTCTTGGAAAAAAAAAAATCACTATTAATAAGTTGAGAGATAATCATGAAAAATTGCTGAAAAATTAAACCTTTCTCTGATCTGTTTGATACCTACCTACCTATGGTATTTTGATGCCTTTAGGTATTTACTAACTGGGAAATGTTTTAGTAGAGGATAGAAAATGTGGCATTGAAATCTGTATGTGCACTGAAATTGTAAAAGATACATGCTAAAAACTGAACAAAGTGCAAGAAAGAGGAAAACTTTGTTAGAAAAAAGGGAAAAGAGTGCTGAACTTTGTCATATCAATATTAAGAAGTAAGATCAGTCATAAATATAGCACTGTATGGGCCCTGATTAGAGGCCCTGGGCAGTGCTTTGTAACTCTTACTATCTTATCAACATCTTATCTACTTTTTCTAGCTACATTTATACATAGGCCTCTGCCAGTCATCATTGACCATGGATTTGATCCCACTCACCTGTAAGTTAGGATCAAGCCTGGGCAGGATGGTATGGAGGACAAGATGTTGCCCATGCAGCATGTCCCCCCCCCTCTCCATGTTACTGATGGCACCAAAGGAATAGCAGAGCTATTACAGTTTGACACCATTGCTGTCGTAGGAGCTACCAGAATGAGGCTGAAATCAGTGACGAAATGCCTTAGGGCCTCCAACTTGGAATTTTTAGCTGTATAGTATGTGCTATGCCAGGGCTACATATGATTTTGAATTCAGAGTTACCTTTTTTTTAAACTAGTTTCTATCTAAGGCTAGAGAACCTAGTCTGTCCAGCTGTTTACCCATAGCTGGAGGGAGAAGAATAGGATTCATACCTTTCCTAAGGCTATTAGCACGTAAGTGAATGTAATGGATCTGACTGGAATTTGAACTTGGCTCTCCGGTTTCTCAATCTGAGCCACTATCCATTACTCCACCATGCCTTTCACCTACATTTATATATGTTGAAAAGTAACCTAAGCAGAACTGACTATTAAAGGATGAAAAATTTTTTTGTGGATTTTGGCGTCATTCATTTTTTTTTTTCTGTCCAAATCCGTGAATTTGTTTTGTTCATGCTAAGTTTTTTTTTCAAAAAAAAAAATGTTATTTAAAATTCATTATTTTCATCCATAATGTTGAAGTTGTTAAAATTATTCAACTTTTTAACAAGTAAAATCTCAAATTGATGTTATAAATTGACACAAAATATTGTTGATTGACTTAAGATGGAATGATCTATTATAACATATAATATGTATTTAGATACATTGTATTTATTTTCTATTTTTCTAGTGGAATTGTTCACCTATATTGCATATGATACATTATTGTATATAATTAGGTTACAATAAAATTTGTATTTTATATAAACACTACCTTATGTAAATTGAGATGTAGTAGAGTGGGAAGGCCCCATATAGATTCAGGGGAGGATGAAACCCTTGCACCGACCTTGAATATATATATATATATATATATAAAACATTTATATTAGGAATGCATTGCAAATCAGGAAGAAAGAGATCCTCTTTTATTATGCTTTATTGATTGATTGATTTGTCTTGTTACAGCTTATCAACCTTTTTGAGGTTATTTAAAGCCAAAACATATTTTTGGATTGTAAGAATTTTTTTTATAGAGATGATAATTTTCTGATACAAGTCTTACTATTTAACCCATAGCTGGAAGGAGAAGTACATAAGTAACAAACTCGACTGGAAGTGAACTTGGCTCTGTAATTTCTCCTTTTGAGTCTTTATCCATTACATCATCCAAACATCCAAGCGTATATCACCTGGTTTTCCTGAGCAGTCATCCATGTAGGTACTGTCCAAGTTCAACTTTGCTTAACTTTGGTGATTGTAGGAGAACTTGTGTTTCAACATGATATGGTTGTAAGCACTCTTTTGTTAGGAATTAATAGAAGTGACTGAGAGGATAGGGTTATTATATGTATCATAAATATACATTTATTTTAGAAATGCATTGAAAATTTGGTAAAAACGTGTATGTTAGTGGTCAAGAATTAATGCACTCATCAATGACAGAATATTGCTATTACTTATATAATATATAAAAATTTACTATGGAAAGGAGGCACAGTGGAATAATGGATAGCGGCTTGAATTGAGGAATCGGAAAGCCGAGTTAAATTCCATTTGAATCCATTACATTCAATTACGTGCTAATAACCTTAGGAAAAGTATGAATCCTCTTCTTCTCCCCCCAGCTATGGGTAAATAGCAAGACAGCCTGGGTTCTATGGCCTTGGATGGCAATTGGTCTAGTGCAGAAAGAAATGGCAACCTACTGCAGAAAAAATCTGCCTTGTCAGTCATGTGTTGAAAGATACATGATCGCCTAAGCGTGTATCATGTATGGCACATAACTGACTGATTAACTTTTGTATTCTTACTATTTAGTTTGCTAAGACAATAAAATATTTTGTTATTAAATGTAAGTATTATACTACCTACAATCATGTTTACAATCCTATAACAGTATATTAGTTCAAACGTTGTTGTTAGTGGATTTTAATATTTGAAATAGATATCCTATTTTTATTTAAACAAGTACGGGGGAGGCACAGCGGAATAATGGATGATGGCTCGGATTGAAGTATTGGAGGGTCAAGTTTGAATTTAAGTTGAATCCATTACATTCACTTACGTGCTTGGGAAAGGTGTGGATTCTCTTCTTCCCCTCCTAGCTATGGGTAAATAGCAAGACAGACTGGGTTCTTTAGCCTTGGATGGTAACTGGTCTACCAAAAATAACAAAAAAACAAACAAAAAAAAAACTGCCTCGTCAGTCATGTATCAAAAGATACATGATTGCCTAAGCGTATATCATGCATGGCACATGGCTGACTATGGAAAACTTGTAAAATCATTAAAGAATTGTTCACTAGCTAGAAATTTATGACAATCATTACTTACAGAATAGAGCTATTATATGTATAATATAACTCATTGCTAATGACTTTACTATGGAAAATAGTAGAGAATAGGTAGAAAGGTATTATCAGTGGTCAAGAAGTCAGAGAAGTGTTACTGACAGGCTAGTGCAGTATTTTTGAGTAATGTAATTGCATTGGAAATATTTAGATCTTTGTCTAAAATTTTTTCACCCTTTCGCCTGCTGAAAGGGTTCTGTCCACATTTTGACAGGACATGTGTGGATCCTCAAAATTTTATTTGACTTTTTTCATCTCTCTCGACTTTCCCCCCATATCTTCTGAGGTATATCTCACTTGTCTTAGTCTAGTAGATGACTTGAATATTTGGGCACTCTATTCAAACTCTTTCTACTAGTGATAGTTTTTTGAGGGTAGCTTGTTAACCATCACTCTCTAGTAGATATTTACTATACTTATTTTAGTCTGAGACATGACTCCAATATTGGAGCACTCCACTCTTTCTACTACTTATAGTCTTTGAGACTAGCTTGTTAAACATCACTCTCTGTCCTTCTTGCCTTCAATCTGTCCTGTGAATATAAAATTTTCCAGACCCTCTTTCATCATTATGTGTCCTAGAAATTGCAACTGTCTCTTCCTGATGTGTACATGTCCTTTTTGTTTCCATTCTCTCTAAAAGTTTGTGTTGGCTCGCATGTTCAGTCCATGGTATTCTCAGCCTCTTTCAGTAGAACCACATTTCTTTTGCTTCAAGTCTCTTCTTCATCTTTGAGGATATTTTCTAGCATTCATCGCCATATACAGGGTGCGATGTATAAATTGTCGCCTAAATTACACAAAAATGGACATAAACACTGACATCTCATTTTAACAGATATATTTACCAAAATTACACAAAAAAATATCTTGAAATACTAAAGAGTAAATTTATTCAATAAATTTGTCATTGGCTTCAACTACTGACTCCAGATGATTTCAGAATCTCCTGCAGCTCTTCTAGACACTCTCCTTGTTTAAATTGGTGAATGCACTCATAATCCTTGCCTTCAGTTCATCTTTGGTGCTACAAGGAGTTTTGTTGGTCTCTTGCTCAAATGTGCCCCACACATAATAATCAAGGGTGTTGCAGTCAGATGGTCAGATGTATGGGGTGATGTGGTTGCAGAAATTGTTTGACAGCCATGACTGTGTTTTCCTGCTTGTGTGGCATGGTGCAGAGTACACAATGTCTTCTAGCTGCTACCCTCTTGACTCAGGGTAATACTATCTCCTCAAGGCACTTGATGTCACCTTCTGTGTTGAGCCTGAGGCCCCCACCAACAAATTCAGGAGTTCTTTTTTTATCAGAATGATAAGAGTGAGTTTTCCAAGCTGCCATACTTTTGTAATCACCATTAAATTCATCCAACTCTTTTGCACTATCATCAGATTGACACCCACCAAACACTCTGAAATGTTCATATTGGAGTTTCTGGTGCAAATGCCAAGTAATACAGCATGCAATTCCCAAATATCTGGTAGAGTGAATTGCATCATGGTGCTCTTTTTCTCAAAGACAGCGGCCCACTGACCCTACTATACTGTGCAGTTGACAAAATAATAAAAAAAAAAAAGAAAAAAAAAAACAGCATTCATGTGCAAAATTAATTAAAAATATAAAATGGCGTCAATTTACCCATCGCATCCTGTAGGAGGACTGATATCAGGTAATACTTCAGTACTCTTTTTATTTCTAATGAAATTTCTGTTTCTTAATTCTTAGCTTTTAGAATGCATCTTTGGTTATCCTAGTGCACCATTGGATTTCAGTGCCACACTTTCCGTCCTCTGTTAAAATTTTGTACTTGTCTATATTTCTGAGATGAGGTATTATGTACACGATTTACATTGTTTAGGCTATCATCCTCATCTTTGTTGCCATATTTATCACAACATTTTGGCCGTTGTATGCTCTGGTCTTCTTCAGGTGGTTGGAATGTCGAACTGAACCCTTTATTTCACTTGCTGGGGTAGACTGTTCTAGTTCCACGTGCCATGTCTAATGGATGTCAGTTATCAGTTATCTCCTGTTAATTCCCCTTTCCAAGTTCACTGCCTTAACCTGGTATTGAACTTACACTCTTTGGGTCCTGTCACTGGATCTAACTAACATCCACTGTGCCATGTGTCCTTTTCGTACTTTAGATTTGTGGTATTTCTGATTTGCAATTTGTATTTTGGGGTCACCCTTTTGTTAACAAGCATGAATTTTGTCCTTTTGCACTTGATGTTTAATCCTTTTTGGCTTTATTAGCAACATTAAAGCCATTCTTAATATACATCTCTATACATTTTTCTCTTGTTAATTTTTTTTTTCTTCTTGTAACTCATTGACCTGTTTACCTCGTTTCTAAATTAAGATGTGTTTGTTTAATGGGCAGAAGATTACTCACTTTTGTAGGTACAGGCTTATATGTTCTTGTGTAAATAACTAAGTGCCAATCCATCTACCTACCTAGCAACCTGAAGTCATTTTATGGCTTATGGCTGCATCATGTTGAAACACTGATTCCTGTACGATCACTGAAGTTAGGCAACATGAGGCCTGGTTGGTACCAAGATGGGTGACTGCTTGGAAATGCCAGGTGCTGGGCATGTGATGTAATGGATAATGGCTTGGAATTGTTAATTGGAGAACCAGGTTCCTCTTGCAGTAAAATTTGTTAGATTTATGTACACACAAATACCCTTGGGAAAGGTGTGAATATCTCCCAAGCTATGTGTTAATTAGTTAAGATTTGTATTTACTAAATCATTAAAATCATTGTGTTACTAAATCATTAAAATCATTGTATTATCTCCCTATCATCAAAAAAAAATCTTTTCAAAAAATATTTACTGGCTTTAAATAATCTGCAAAAGTTTAATAAACTGTAGAAAATGAATGAATAAATAAAAATTGAAATCATTATATATATATATATATATATATATATATATATATATATATATATATATAGTTAAATTCCCAGATGAATTCTGTGGACAAGACTCAGCCTTTTTTTTCTGGTTAATGTAAATTACCTTTATAGTAAGGGATTATTATTATTGAAAAAGTCGGAAGACGTAAACGTGTTTTCGGCAAACAAAAGATTTTTTTTCCAATTGTCATTTGATATATATATATATATATATATAGATTTTATTTTATTTTATTTATATATATATATATATATATATATATATAAATATAAATAAAATAAATAAAATGAAATAAATATATATATATATATATATATATATATATAAATAAAAAATTGAAATCATATATATATATATATAAATAAAAATAAAATAAATAAAATTGAAATAAATATATATATATATATATATATATATATATATATATATATATATATATATAAAATAAAATAAAATAAATAAAATTGAAATCATATATATATATATATATTGTTTATACGTTATTTTATAGATACAAATATTTAAGTAAATGCTCTCTTTATAATAAACAGTATTAACAACATATGCAATCCTGAATGTCTGAGAAATTTCATAGAAAATATGTGAACCTGTATCGTACATGGAACCGTCATATAGCCTGACATGCTATACCATTTACCTACAGAGGAAGTGTCTGGTTAGCAAGGTCAAATTACTGTTCTTAAACTACAAATTTCCCATAATTTCTCTCGAATGCTCATATCTGCTTGAAGCATATTGTAATGTAAGCAGATGATGTCATATATTATGAAATTATCTAAGTCTGACAATTATTTTAATATATTTTCTGTTTATACATTATTTTCATAGATACAAATAGTTAAGTAAATGCTTTCTTTATAATAAACAGTATTTACAACATTCAATATCAAGGATAGAGCCTATGTAAATATAAAAGTGAACATTGAAGTCAACACTCAGAGGCGACAGACTATTTCATGGCCTGATGATTGCATCTAGCATGAAACAGTCTGTTGCCTCTGAGTGTTGACTTCAATGTTCACTTATATATATATAAAATGGCAGGGTAAGGGTTAGTAAAACTAAGGAATGTAGTTTGAACATTTTCCATGGATATAGTAATAGAGTAACAAGAGGCTTGTAATGTTTCATCTGTGGTGAAGCAGTTGTAGAGTTGAAAACAGTTCATCACCAACAAGGCTGCATAGAGGGTTTTGGACTTTTTCAAGACTGGAAATTGAAGGCAGGCCATCTCCAGTCCAGATATGGCAGCAGTACTCCATTTTCAGCCTCATCTGGCTCTTGTAATGGTAGAGCATAGCAGGAGAAGTCAGGTGCATACGGGAGCAGTACAGGGAACTATATCGAAGGCAAGAGGGATAGAGTAAAACAATGCATAACCTACCTAGCGAGCTTGAGTAGATGGATGGTGAAACAATGTTTTGGAGAGATAAAAAGACGAAATTTGATGCTTACAGAATATATTGCAGGTAAGCAAGGAAAAAAAAAATGCATAACCTACCTAGTGAGCTTAAGTACATAGATGGCGAAACAAAGTTTTGGAGAGGTAAAAGACAAAAGTTATTAAGAGAGGAAATTGTGGAAAGCCATGATTACCAAAGTCCTGAAGGAAGAAGGGAGAACTCATATAAAAGAAGAAGAAGAGATCTTACTTATTATAAAATGCAGATTATTGTGTGTGTGTGTGTGTGTGTGTGTGTAACGTTTATATATTGATTGGATTTCCTACATTTTTCAACCGATTTCAACAAAACTTCACAGGACTACATAAAATTACCCTTGTGGTGGTTCTAACAGTGCCAAAATGGGAAAAATATAATTGTTTTGCACAAAATCAATTTGAAATCACGATTAAGAGACATCGTGAAAATGGAAGGGGACAACTCACATCGGGTTGTTTGTGTGTGGGTTCCTTTAAATATGGGATCGGATTTCCTATATTTTTCAGCCGATAAAACAAAACTTCACTTTTTTTTTGGCAGGTAGTGTTTCTTATTCTCTTGCACACTTTTTTTTTTTTATTTTAATATTCACAATGCTTTAAAAATTCCATTTACAAGACAATTATTTATAATAAAATTCTATTCAATCGGGAGACTCATAACAATTGAAAACAATGTTTTTGTTTGAGTTTGGGTTTGACCAATTCAATAAAAAAAAAAAAAACTAATTAAGACATGTGTGTCCGTCAACCTTAAACAATAATCTTTGTCAATTTTATTTTTCAGTCTTTATGATGGTCGATACTTGATCTATCTCTTACTGTTATATCCCCGGGCAACGCCGGGCTCTACTGCTAGTAATATATAAGAATATGCCATAATCACATTATTTCTTCTACTGGACTGTCCCAGTGACTATGTCCTATGAGAAAGTCGTAAATCCTTCTACCTGTACCAATTTATACTTTGATATGATTTATACTGACGTCAGAAGTGTGTTAATTTTCTAATTGGCATACATCATTCGTATGTTTGTCCAAAAGTTTTGTATCTTGGCCAACCCGGTCGATTTCTCTTCCCCCAAATCTTATGGCGACTTTGTTCAGCCACTTGTGTGCACAAAATGTTGACCATAGCTTGAAGGCAGTGTCTTGCAAGATTTTACTCGGCTGGCTAGCAGCCATATAGAGTCATTGCCAGTTTTATTTAAACAGTACAGCTTTTAAATAGTGCTCTTTGCTATGGAAGCCTGTTGCTGCCATAATAAAACTTTTTATTATTGATTTATTCTATTGACAGTAAAGTTAGAAAAAGATTATCTTTTTTGCTTTCTTTGTTATAAAGTCTTTCATAACTTCTGGGTATACAGTTATAGTAATCACATTAGACTAGGGGTCAATAGGACTGAAGTCTAGGTCATTACTGCTTGTTCAAAAACATAAATATGGTTTCTGGTTTGATTAACTTTTTTTTTATATAGATTGATTTATTTTTTATGACTTATCAAGCCAGAAAATATTTTTAGTTTGTAAGTATTTTAGGGAGATAACGATTTGCAGATACACATCTTACTAATTAACCCATAGTTGGGAGAAAAGTGGTGGATTCATACCTTTCCTAACGGTATAAATAAATATAACGAACCCAACTAGAATTGGAACTGAGCTCTCTGATTTCAATTCTGAGCTATTATCCCTTACACCATCTGTATATCCAAGCTTACAGCACCTGGTATTCCCAAGTTGTCACCTATCTAGGTACTGACCAGTCATGACATTGCTTAACTTTGGTGATCGTATGGGAACTTGTGTTTCAGTGTGATGTGGCCATAAGCCAACATAGACAAAGAAGAACAAGTGAGATATTTAAACCATAAAAAAAGAGTAAAAATTAATTAAAATTAAATGTCTGTAATGATACAGTTAAAGTAAAAATCAGGCCCTTAATGAATGCAAATCGTGTTCTATCTTTGTAATAAGATTCTTTTTCTGATGATGTCAGATCATTAGCAAAACATGTCAAGATTAACATTTTTTAAATTAAATTTTTTCATAATTATCTTCCCTATTTCCGATTCCACTAAATTCTCATCCAACTTTGTATGTGTGTGTTTATGTGCTTTAAATTCAATTTTATATTTTTAAAAATGAATTATTATAAAAATTAGCAATAATGAAGCTGTTAGAAATCAATTCCCAAACAATATTGCATATAATTTTAGAATGAACATAGCAGTCAAGAAAATTGCTTGATAATATTGTTTCAAAGTCTGTGGAATATGTTTATTGTTTGCCAACATTTTCTTCCTGGAACATGTAGAATTTTCTCTATAGTTTGAAGTCTTTCTTACCAACTGTTACGGGACCTTACCCATAATAACATAATGGACTATTCCATACATAATAAATACTGCGCCTCAAGAGGAAGCAGGGAGTTTAGTCTGAAGTCTGGAGTGATATCCGTCAGAAGTCCGCCAGGAGTCTATCAGTTAGTCAGAGCGAGCGAGTCAGTCAGTCGAGTCAGAGGCAGTCCGAAACAGAGTCGTGTTCAGACAATTACTACAAGATATTGGAATAGTGATACTGGTCGAGACTACATTGTTCTCCCTGCTAAACCTGATTGTTTGTACTAACCTTTTCTACTTTTCCGTATATATTCCTGTTTGTAATATATCTGTGTTATTCCATATCCATGTTTGAGTTTTTCTTTATTGGTTCTACCTTGGACCATCACTGTGGTACAAGGACCTGGACCATAACACCAACCATTGTTTGGACTATTGTCCTCATGTTTATTGCCATATTCACCTTCAACATCTGTCTCTATTTCTGAGATGACATATTGTAACTATTTGCATTATTTAAATTGTTTGGACTGTTGTTCTTATTTTTACTGCCACATTTGACTGCTGTATGCCTGAATCACCTGAAGAAGGCCAGAGCATACAACAGCTGAAACATCATGAATATGGCAGTAAAGATGAGGATAAGTCTGAACAATTTAAATAGCATAAACCAGACTCTCAAATTAAACTTTTTTTTTTAGTCAATTCACCCAAGCAAGGTGAAAATGCCACAAAGATGCAAGGGGATAATGGGAGTGAAAGAGGAACCAGAACTAAATCCTAAACAGGAAACAAGGGATAAACCTTTACTCCTGTTCAAAAGACTGGGGAGGAGAGTGAACCAGACGATAGGCAAACCTATCTACTCCTATTGAGGGGAAAAAAAAAACAAATTTCAGTGTTTAGATGTAGATGTCAGTAGTATAGAGTTGGAGTAGACTTTAGAATTAACTTTAAATCCGATCCTAAACAGGAAACAAGGGATGAAAGTCTATGCCTGTTCAAAAAAACAGGGGAGGAGTGTGAACTTTACCATAAGCAAACGTATCTATTCCTATTAAATTTAAAATTGAAAAACCATCTGAAAGGTATTGTGTGACTGATCTTTTATGTCCCATATCTCTTCGGGATGTGGACGATCATGACTCTCCACAACTTCCTCTCCTTTGTAGCTTCATTAAATTTTTGTCCCCTTACTAGCCGTCCACATTAATCCATTTACAAAACTTGTTCACTAGATTCCTTGATGTTTCCCCTCTGTCTTTTTTTTGCCTTCAGTCTTTGAGTGTTAAATTGTCCTCATTATGTACCCTCCCCACTCAATTTCAACTGTCTTTTTCCCATTTTAATCAGAAATATCATTTTTGTTTCTACTTAGCCTTAAAACTTCCTTGTTTCTCATATTTTCCATCTATGGTATTCTAAGCATCTCTGTTGCTTCATGTCTCCTCTTCATCTATGAGAAAATTGTCAAGCATTGATTGCCATTTAGGAGAATTTATATTAGAGTCACATGCCAACCGTCATTAGGTAACTTCCTTGTAATGTAATAATTGTTCTTTGGTACCTAGATTTTATGAATTTAAGTGTACTGCTAGTATAACATTTTTCTGCCGGTTGGTGTTTGTGGTTGAATGTTGCCGTTGGCTGTTAAATTGGTCACTCTGGTCTAAACTGTTGCTCTGTCCACGTTGTATTGATTAATCCCAGAGCTGGCAAAGATCAGATTGTTGTCAGCAATAGCAGTGTTGGTTTGATCCCGGCAAAGCTATGTCACAAAGAAAATTAAAAAAAAAATTGTTCTTGCAGATGAATAAAGAAACAGTGTCTATTTCTATATAATTTTAAATCATTCTTTGTATAATAATATTGGTTTTTGGTACAGAAATATTAACTTTGAAGTCTATTGTGACACTTTGCTTAACTTAGCTAAGTCTGGAACAAAGCCTAAGTTGGAGGTTTTCTCTGGCAGTAAGTCATGTGGAATTTGGCAGAGCAGTCGCCTCTTGTCTATCATCTGGAACTACTGTCTCCAGAACTTCTGGAAATTCTCTCTTGGTCAACTTAGTATTTTGCTTATATTGGAATCCAACCAAAATTAGTATGGGGGTTGACGTAGTTAGGGGACTCTGTGTTTTCCCTATCTTATGCCAAAATCCTCTTTGTTGTCTGGCTTTGGATAATTTATTATCCCTCCAAATTTGGAGAGATCCCTTTTCTGATGGGTAGCTGTCTCTTATTTGTGCCTTGCACTAACATTTTCCAATAGGTGTAGGCAATTCCTCTGTCTTCCTTTATATTTCATCAGCGCCCATCACCTTGGTTGTCCTTCGACCAATCTGGTTCTCAACCACATGGCATGGCTAGGTTTGTAGTCATTAATTAAAATTATCACTTTAATTTCTCGTCAGTAAAATTTCTCAGCCTGGCTTTGCTTATAAAATTAGAAATTTACCAAATGCTTCCTCCGGTCAGTCACCTTCCAAATCGTGCCAGGGTCATTGCATTTTAAGTACCTAGGCTTTGGGTCCTTACACAAAGAAACTCTATTCTCTTGATTTAGTAACAGACGTCAGCAAATTTTATCTCTCAGTTTGTGTTTTCATAACCGGCACTTTTTTTAAAGATGCATCATTAATTAGCTGTCAGCCATATATATTGCCATATGGCGTTTGGGGTAATATCCTGTATCAGAATCACTTTTCTTCAAGATTTCTGCCCTAAAAAAAAAATTAGACTTTTGAAAAAAGTGAAATTTCTCTTCTTTCTCTCAGTATGCCCATCATTCTATTCCTTAACCCTTCTCGTCTTGTTCCAAACCATATTTTCGTTTTTTAACCCTTTCTTTCTGTTTGCCAATGTCATATAATGTCACACTAGACTGGCAGCAAAGTCTTATAATTTTATAGTTGAAATGGTTAGATCTAACCATAAGTTTTATGCTAACAATTTCTTCTCTCACACTTCTCACTTGTGGAATTCTCTTCCAGCTTCTTGCTTTCTTGTCAAATTTGATTTTAAAAAATTTAAATGCAATGTCAATCATTAACTTCTGTCTTATTAATTCCTGTTCTTTTATTGTTCTCTCCCCTTAATAATATTTTTTTTTCTCTCATATTCTCTTACACTCATTAACCCCTTGTGTCTTAGTGACCTTGCTTGGTTTTTTTTTCTTACAATGATGTTCACCCTGTATAAGGCCTGAGAGCCACTTAAGGTAGAGGGTTACAGCTTATGTGGATATGCGTGGAAGATAACGATTAACTCTAGACTTGAACAGGTTAAGATTGTAGTGATCAGGGAAGCTTCCCCTTGGGAGTTGATTCTACTAGGCAGCAGTTTGTGGGGAGCAGCTACTTGAATGGAACTTATCTCATTATGGCATATTCTATGCTAACAGTTTCTTCTCTCACACTTCTTGCTTGTGGAACTCTCTTTTGGCTTAATGAATGAAGTGAGTTCAAGCATAGAACTTATAGTTACATCTAGCCATTTTAACCGTAAAATGATGGGACCTTGCCAACAATCTAGTTAGTTATCTGTCTGTCTATCTATCGCTGTTTATCTCTCTCCTTGTCTATCTCAGTTTGTCTGTCTGTCTATCTATCTGAGTCAATGCATCTATCTATTTATCTATCTCAGTCTTTTCATATCTATCTCAGTCTATGCATTTATCTGCCTATCTCAGTCTATGCATTTATCTGCCTATCTCAGTCTATGCATTTATCTGCCTATCTCAGTCTATGCATTTATCTGCCTATCTCAGTCTATGCATTTATCTTCCTATCTCAGTCTATGCATTTATCTTCCTATCTCAGTCTATGCATTTATCTTCCTATCTCAGTCTATGCATTTATCTGTCTATCGGTCTTTTCATCTCTATCTATCTATCTATCTTTGCCTTTTTATATCGCTCTAGGTGATTGAACAGAGTTAAATCAAGAAATCATACAGACTTCCATATGTAGGTAGAAAAATAAATATTTGACAGCTGGAGATAAATCAGTTAGAATATAGAAAACAAGTAATTATAAACATAAAATGTTTTCATCTTGCTTTTCCACTGAGAAGAAAGAAAGAATGCAAGAAAAAAAAAGAAAGAAAAATGAAGTAAGAAAGAACAAAGACGCCATCAACTAGAAATCAGTTCTGCTTGATGTCTGGTTAGTTTCATGCCACATGCAACCATCAAACCATCTGAAGATCACTTTCAGTGTGAAACTATTTCAGGTATATAGATAGACACATTAGATAGATAAATAATTTGATAGTTGGTTCTTTTTGAACAACATCTTTTTCTTATTCTGTGTGTCATGTCTCTTGCGAACATGGAAGATTATGGCTCTCCACAACTTCCATCCCTTGTAGCTCTTAGCAGTGTTTCTCCCTTTGCCAATCCTCCTCCTGTTCTGCCATCCGCTCACAAAAGTTTGGTGGTTCACTGTCTCCCCCTGTCTCATGATATGCCCAATAAGGTTTAAAATTTGACTGTCTCAAGCTGCAAAATACGACATACTAAACTATGATGAGCTAAGAAGTCCTTCCATATACAGCTGATTCTTCAAAATTGTCACTTTGATTTGATTTTCTTTTAAGCCAGACTTCTTATTTGGTCAACAGGTTGAGCAAGTTTAAGGTCGGGGAAAAAATTCTGAAGAGAAATATTTGTTCAAGTTTCTTGTTTTTTAAATCAATTCTACCTCAAGCAAGGCAGTAAATCCACCGAGACACAAGGGGGTTACTGGGTGTGAAAGAATTAGAAAACAGATAGCAATTGACATTGCACTTAAATTTTTGCAGGTTAAAGTTAACTGGAAACTATGGGACTTGGAGGGAGTTCCACAAGCAAAAAGTGAAAGAAAAGAAACTGTTAGCATAGAATTTATGGTTACATCCAGCCAACTCAATTGTAAACTGATGAGACCTCATTGCCAGTCTAGTCCCATGCTTAAATTCAAGGAGTCTAGATACCATAGCGAAGAGGTCATCTGAACAATTACCATGTTGGTATTTATAGAAAAGGTACAGGGAGGCAACCTTAAGGCAGTGGGAAAGAGGCTGAAGCTATCTGAACAGGACCAATAATATTGCTGATTCTTTTTTGAATTTTATCAAGGAGCTCTAGGTAAAAGAGCACCAGATGAAATGTGGCACCAATATTGTAAGCATGGGTGAATAGTAGACTTATAAATATGTAAGATAGATTCGTGAGAGAAAAATTGCCTAGCACAACCAACTTTCTTAGCATCTGATGTAGCAATGGATTCGGTATAGTCTTTCCACTTCATGTCAGGTGAGAACATTAACCTGAGGAGATGCAACGAGTCACTCTCCTGGAGGTCAGCATCAGCTATGCTGATGTAAGATAGGGGTGTTTCAGATGATTAATAGAGAGCATTTTATTTTTGGAAGTGTTAAAGTTAACAAGCCATCCTTTGCCTCAGTTAACAACAGACTGAGCATTGTTTTGGATGTCAACTGTCATTTTGACCATATCAAACTGAACAGACTTAATATTGAGATAGGAGTAAATGGTTGTGCCATCAGCGTATATACCATTAAAACAGCAGTCTTATATAATCAAAGTGATAATGTAACAAAATAGAAGTATAAATTCATAGGAAGCTGAGGGAAGTACTTTGGTAATGAAATAAACATGCTGTGAATTTATATACATAAAATATTTAAAAAAATATGCTGTACCCTTTTGCATTAACCTCATGTGATGAAATGCACATGCAAGCTGAAAGGTAATGTAATAAACCAATGAAAACACACACACACACACACACACATAGGGGCAGTGTACAAAATTTTAGCATGAGACACACAGAAGTCATGACCCCATTTCTGTCCACATGCAAAAAACTACCATGCTGACAAACTACAAAGAACCTCCTTCTTTCCCTCTCTCTGCAAACTACAATCAAAGCGAAAGGAATGATGGAAAGTAGCCCCAAAAAGAAACAGATACACATCTTCAAAGAAAGAATGAAAGAGAGAGAGAGAGAGAATAGAAAGGGATAGAGGGAGAGGAGATAAATATATGTCAGGTTAAACTTGGATGAGGTTTATATTTTATTTTAGCTTGAATTAAACTTCACATAAAATTACTTTGATGTGTCTTGATTTGTGGGATCGACTATTACTTGCAGTGATGTTCTAATCTCTCAGCAAATTTGACTCTCAAGAACACCCAAGGTGTGTCACAAAAGGATAAAATATGGATATCTTTCCTGAGGTGTTTATAAATTGTACACTGTTCAATTATTATCATTAATAACAAATTATTTTAAATTACAAAATTCTACTTGGATTAAACGAAAATTTCTTACAATATAATACATATTATTTATAATATATTTCTTCTTGCTGTCATTTTGGATGGCATGGGTACACTAATATATATATATATATATATATATATATATATATATATATATATATATATATATGATGCTGATGATGTAGTAGTAGTATTCTCCCTGTGCCAAACCCATGGCTCTGTTCTGCTATCCATACGCACAAGTTTGTCAGTTTGGTGGTTATATATATATGTATATAATGCTTGAGTTGTCTAAAAGCATTTTGGTTCATATGGGGATTTCATAGATACATAAAGAAGTTCAAACCCTGCTGAAGCACATGTTTATTTTATTAAAGACAGTTAAAAACTTAGGCTGGTAGATGACAATCATACTGTTTAAAAACAGATCTTTAATGAAACAGGTGTTTGCACTAAATATAACTTTTATAGAAATACTATATATATATATATATATATATATATATATATATGAGTATCACACCAGCAAAATTATAATTATTTTAATTACCTTTTATTTAAACTATAGAATCTTCAACTTGTTAGTTTTCTTATCTACTGAATTATAATGCCTGCTCCACAGCTTGAAATAATATGAAAATATGTAATGATGTATAGCAGTGTTTAAGAAGTTAATTGTCTGATTTCTGATTGGTTAATAATTTACCATGTACCCATTTCATGTTAACCAATAAAATTAATGTATTTTCTTCAACAATTTTTTCCTTCTCTTTGGTATTCTTGTAACATCAACCATTATAAAGTCAACCCTTGCAGGAATGTGTGACTAATCCCGCTTTGGAATGTTGTCATTTAGTCAATCACATATAAAATGCATATCAGTGAATCTAATTAATTTAGGAAAAAAATGTTTTGCAAGATAGTTTACCAACCCATTACTATTGAATTTGATTCTTAACCCTTTGAGCCATGCGTTCTTGAACAATTTAAACCCTTCTGCCTGAGCTCCTGATTCGAAATTCACAAATAATTGGTATGTAAATGTTTCACTGTAGATATAAAAATAGCTACAAGTATTTACCCACCATTCAAGTGGTGTCTGGGCATTGTCATTTTTCTCTATCACTGTTCAACCAGTGGGTGGGAATTAAGTCAAAGGGTTAATGATTGCTCTTGCTGACTTGTCTGGGTTCAATATTGAGTTAGTCAAATGTTTGCCCTGTTTTGAGGGTTAGATAAAATACTTCTTTTTTTTATTTTTCAAAACAAAAAATCGCTTTTATCTCAAGTGTCATATTAGTGTGCATTACCTTTTTATCTTCCTGACATCAGTTGATCAGTTCTTTTTTTTTTTTTTTTTTTTAAATATTGTGAGAATTTTGCTTAAAGTTTCTTTTTTCTTGATTTCAAATGAAAAAAAATTGGTATTTTCCACCGAACATATTTCAGTGAAATTTTCTGTTTCTAAAATTATACTTTAATATCATATCCATTTAAATAAATGGAAAAAAAAATGTCAGTTTAAACTGATGCCAGGAGGATGTGAGTTAAATTTTTTTAATGCAATAGCCTTTCCAGATATAAGCAGATATATCCCTACACAAATTCCATTCTTTATCTATGAATGGTCATGCTGTCTTAGGAAAGATTATTATCTTTCCCAAGACTGTGGTTTCCCATTGCCTTTCTCTATGGTTTGGAATTCAGAGTTTTCCTGGTTGTTATCCAAGACTAAAGAGCTCTGCTATTTAACCCATAGATAGTGGTGTGAAGAAGAGATGGATTCATGCCTTTCCTAAGGGCATGAGTGAGAAAGTGAATGCAACAAATTAGGCATGAATTTGAAAACACATTGATTATACTTTACATTATACGAACTGCACATTTTTTTTAATCATTTCACTCCAAGCAAGGCAATAAAGCCACTAAGATTAAAGGAAGTTATTGAGTGTGAAAGAACATGAGAAAAATGAAAAAAAAAAGAAACTGAATAATATCCTTGTTAAAACTGTTGTAATTTTGTATTTTTTCAGAATAAAAATATTTCGCCTCATATCAGATCATGCAACGTATTTTTATTTTTGTTGCTATTGTTTCAATTATCCCACTTATGTCAGCAGTAGTTTTGTTAGGAAAGAAGATATGTTACATGATCCTGGATGCAAATTTACCTTAGAGGATTCGGAAATTAGTAGATTTTTTTTTTTTTTTTTTTTTTACTAATTGGTTCAATCTTTTTAGCATATATATAAATAAATAAATAGCAGCTATGATAATAATTGTAAAAAGTATTCTGTTTCTTTTTTTTCCTTCTTTTTTTTTTTTTTCCCAATAGTTGGTGGAGAAATATTAACATCTTTTGGGCCAAATGTTGATGTAGAGAAACCCCTTTGAAATGAAAGACCTTAAAAGCAAAACAACATATTTTGTTACTGTTAAATATACATACTCTGCCAGGTCTACATACCCAAAACACTGTAGGCATGAATGAAGATCTCCTTAACTTTCAGCAGATATTGGCATGCAACTGAGATATATATAGGGAGCTGGTCAGGTGCTCAGTTGTGCAGCAATTCTATGGCTACACTCATGTTATTATTATGAAATATGCACAGGTCTTGATTAATGGTCATTCGATAGTGTTTCAGTAGTTTTAATACAATTTTAGTCTTTAAGATTTTTACTGTAGATGATCTAGTGATTAAAGCACATTCTATACACTTTCGTCTTATGGAATTGTTTTCTCTTTTAATTAAAGTGAGATTTTTTAAATTGAAATTATGGTCAGACTCATTAAAGTGAGCAACTAATGTTCATTTTCTAATCATAGCTTAGATGTGGCACAACGCCAAACGTATGGGACCCCCAGTGAGAATTGAACTCGCTATTCGGTCATAATGGTTTTAGCAAGCCAAGCTTGCTAACCATTACACGATGCCGAGGTGCCACAAGTGAGCAACTAATGTATTGAACAGATTGTTTTGTAGAAAATTCCTTGGGTTCATATAATCTTTTATTTAAATTTGTGTTCATGTTCTTAAAATATTTTACCAGATCTTTTATTTTACCAGATCTTTTATTTTACCAGATCTTTTATTTTACCAGATCTTTTATTATCACAATCTGGGATACTTAATAACAAAAACATAAATAAAAAGAAACTAATTGAAATTGGTAGACTATATACCAAAAGACATTAAAAAAAAAAAAATTGTTTAAAATTTCAGCATCATGCACCAATGGGAACATCAATTTAGTTTGATGAAGTCTTAAAAGACTAAATATGTCACAAATTTTTTTTCCAATTTGTCAGTAATCTTCCTGGCATTTTTCTGGTATCTAAAAATTTATATATCATCCTCTCCCATATAGACTCAAGTATAAATATGACCTATAGACTCGAGTATAATGAAAAACAAATTTTAGCATTAAATAACTCAACAAGGGTTGATATAACATCAAATCCTGCAACCCAACCGTGAAACATTTTTTTTTCTGAGACCATATCCAAATTTGTGAAGCGTTCAACCAAGTCCATCATAAAATAAGAAGACTATATTGAAAAATGATGTTTTTAAGTTCTATACAGTATTTTACTTTACTGTATTGTACTTCTACTAAGCTCTTAGACCAAATGTACAGATAAATATTGCTTACATTTGTAATTAGGAAAAATTAAATTCTGAATTGTGTTGTTTTTTATTTTAATATTGACATCATAGACTTTTTATGATCTTTGGTAAGAACATAATTGTAATCAGTTTTCTAATCATCTAGTGTGTGAGTATCAGATTCTCCAAGCACTTCTTTCTCATTACGTGTCCCAGAAATTTCAGCTGCCTCTTCCTGATGTTAAATATAAGCTTCCTCTTTGTTTGCATCCTCTCCAAAACCTCCGCATTGCTAATATGTTCGGTCCATGGTATCCTCAGCATCCTTCTGTAAATCCATACCTCCACTGCCTCAAGTCTCTTCTTCATATTTCAGGAGACCATCCAGGAAAGTTGGACAGATATCATGTAGCAGTTCAGTACTCTTTTCTTTGTTACTAAAGAAATCCTCCTGTCTTGTAATACTCTGCCTAGCTTTTGGAATGCATCCTTGGCCATCCCAATATGTCTTTGGATCTCATTGTTGCACTTACTGTCCTCTGTCTAAACACTTCCCAGATATTTAGATTGCCGTACCTGTTTGATTTTAGTGTCCCTGTAAGTCACACTTTTTCATATTTACTCCTAGAGGCCATAGCCCAACTTATCACACCATTTTGAAATCAGCCAATTAGCAGTAGTTTGCCATTTCTTTCTGCAGTAGACCAGTTGCCATCCAAGGCTATAGAACCCACTCTGTTTTGCTATTTACCCATAGCTGGGGGGAGAAGAAGAGGATTCATTTCTTTCTATAAGGATATTAGCATGTAAGTGATTGTAATGAATTTGAACTTGGCTCTCTGCTTCCTCAATCTGAACTACTATCCATTACTTCACCGTTCCTCCTCAGGACAATAATTTGCATCTAAATAAACAAATCTTAAATGTGCATAAAAATGTGCATACAGTCATATTGGCCTTATGTAAAGCAATCATTTAAAAAAATGTAATTTTCATAGGAAATCTGTTTTGTTGCTGGTCATTCAACAAATGTGAGTGGAGGCAGGAATGAAATGATTGAATTACTGACCTTTAGGCTTCCTTTCTTGAAAAACCAAACCCAAGCGGCATTTATTGTCACCTTTTTGACAAAGACATATTTCTGAGTATCCATATTTAATGGCCAAATGACATTTCAGATGCACTGATGTTTTACTGGAGCTAAGAGGTACAGATTTTACAAATATGGAAAGTACCTGCATTCTCTATGTACAGGATCTGTCAGAAAAAGATCTGTTTAATATTAATGAAAATTAGCCTACCTAGGGCAATAGTGCCTTAGTCCCATTCAGTATATTCTGCTTGGAAACAAACACACTTATCTCAGTATCTTTTCCCCTTTTCAAAACAATAATGCCATTATAAAAATTGTCTGAGTTTCGAATTGGCAACACCAGAAACAAGCTGGTACAGAAATTTAACTGTGTAGTGTAGTAACAGACAAAGGGAAATGTAACACTAAAAGCTAAAGGTGCACCAGAAAGATGCTTTCCGGAAACTAAGCAAAGTATTAAAATATAGGAATATTTTGTTAGAAAATAAGAAAAGAGTGCTGAACTGCTAATATTTATCCTCCTGTATACTGATGAAGAAACTCTGTGATATAATAATTTTGAGTTCAATCCCTGGGCTAGGTGGTGTGTACTTGAACTCAGTGGAAACACTTCACAATATTTTACCTCTTATAACCTCTCTTCATTTTTTTGGTACTTGTCCCTTTATACACTTATACAAAATCATCAAGCAGGATGATTATGGTTCTTTATGACTTCCTATGCCTGTTGGACAATCTCATCTCAGATTAAGAAGAGACCAAGGCAACAGAAATGTGGTTCTAAAGGATGCTGAGAATAACTTGGACTCAACATGTGAATAATGATGAAATTTTAAGGAAAATGGAAACAAAATAGGTATTTATATTTAGAATCAGCAAGAGAGAAAGAAAGAGAGAGAATTTTGTGGGGATATAATGAGGAAGGATGGTGTGAAAAATTTGACAATCACATGACAGAAAATGTGGTTAGAGGTACAAATAGGTATTTTGGAGCCATCTTTAAAATACAATGGCTATCATTTTTCTCTAAAGATATTAATCACATGAATACATTTTCAGGCATTTTTACTCAATTTCTGCATTTTTGAGGACCAAAATCTGATTAAGCACCAAGAAAGAGGCCAGTTTTGAATGAAATTGCTATTTTTTCCATTTATCATATCCCTGTTGTAATGATGATTAACATGGCTCTGAGTAAAATATTACTCAGAACAAGAACAAGGCATAAAATTTCTCTTGGTGGAAAACATTTGAATGCCATTCCGTTGCAGTTCAGCCATATATTTTTTTTTCCATTTATCATATCCCTGTTGTAATGACGATGAACATGGCTCTGAGTAAAATATTACTCAAAACAAGAACAAGGTATAAAATTTCTCATGGTCAAAATATTTGAATGTCCTTGTATTGCAGTTCACCAAATTGTTTTTTTTTGCCAGTTAAGTGGGCACAGTACATTGCAGAAATGTTTTTTTTTATTTTCTAGCATGTGTACTGTGACATATTTGCAATATTAAATTGCTTAGTTCCCCAATGTCTTTTAAGAGTGACTTTGTGTGAAGAAATCATAAAAAAGCAGTGATTTTAAAAGAAAATAAAAATTGCATGCAATATAAATGAAAACAAGCTATTGAGTTGTGTACAAAAAGAAAGATTATGTTGAATTAAGGTGTCAAATAAAGATAAAATAATTTTATTATTTTTAAATTCGTATAAAGTTTACGTACATAGGATTCTGAAGGTAAAAGGTAGAAGTCCCAAAAGCCTTCTGGAAGAGCTAGTCTCAAGTCCACCTGAAGTATATAATAATAATAATATAGTGACATTATAGTCTTTAGATGTGCACATGAAGTAATCTTTGGAGTAAGGGTCTGTAAAAAATGAAAATACTTTTGATACACCTTATAATAATAATAATATTAAAAATAAAATGGTGTAATCTGGGCAGAGGGAAACTGTTGTTAGATCTGATGTGCCTTAACCGACTTGGCTATGGAGAAGCTCTGCTGATGAAGCAAAGTCTTAATAATGCCTTTAAGCCAGGGAGAACATATTTTTCTTTAATAAGATTTCTCTAATATTAAGACCGGTAGACAAAAATAAATAAATATGCTGTTTAATAAATAAGTAGTGCCTGCTTGAACATGAGTATCCATTAAAAAAAAAAATTAATGTCAGATTAATAAATAAAAAAAAAATCCATTACTTCTTTAAAAGATATATATATATATATATATATATATATACACACACACACACACACACCTTGTGGTATCTCTCTCTCTATCTATCTATATATATATATATATATATATATATAGGAAATGGATTAACAATAAATTGTCTTTGTTTATGTCAGGCTACATACAGAGCAGATATAGATATTTTGAGAATCGGCAGAGAAGTGTGTGTTCAAAAGGCACTATTTGGGCTTTGTTTCACCAGAAGTTGTACTTGACTGAGTGGTCAGGCACATCAAATCTCATGACGGTTCCCCATAGGTAATGCAGGTTCAAATCCTGCTGGAGGACACATATTTTCCTGACAAGATTTCTCAAATATTCAGGCTGCTAGATGTAGTTGGATAAAAATTATGTTTAATTAAAAAATATGGTTTAATTAAAAAACAGAGCTTCAACTCAAATAAGGGTATCCATCACAATAACATTTAAACAAAATAAATTAAAAATAAAATCAATCTATCTATATATTTATCTATATATTTATCTATATATTTATCTATATATTTATCTATATATTTATCTATATATTTATCTATATATTTATCTATATATTTATCTATCGAAAATCTTTAAATTTACAAATAGGAAAAAAATGCCGTAAGAATTTTTTTGCCGTTAACAATAAATTTTAAAAAAATCCAGACAACATGCATTCAACGGATGTCAGTTCTCATTGAAAAATACATCCCTACCCCTTACCAAAATGTAGCTAATAACCGATACAATGATACAGACATAAGGAAAACCCAGACAACCCTTGTCCAATTAAAGTAGATTTATCTGTAACCATGGAAACGTGATTTTAGCTGTGTCTTTAAAACCCAGTAATTTTAAAAGTTACTCCAAAATTCGCTTGAGGATGAAATGGAACTAATGTCTTTGATTTAAATGCAAAATAAAATCGGTGGCTTTTAGCTTCCACTTTTGAAACATGGTTAGAACTGTGTAGCGGAAAAAAAAACATATTCTAAATCAATTAATTTATAATATTAATGCTTTGTAAATTTACATTGAGCACTATTTTGTAAAAATAAAAATATCTATAAGAACACCGGATTATATATCTTACTGTTCTTTCTTTTTATTTAAATACATTATATATATATATATATATATATATATATATATATAAACAATTTATGATACCATTATAAATATGTAGTATAAGCTTTGGAGTAAATGTCTGTAAAAAGTGAAAATATTTTTGATACACTGTCATATGTTTAGAAATATTTCATTGTACCCAGGTGTGTGACGAGGTAAAATGAAAACTGGGGTATTGCTAATTTGATTCCCATAGATAAATATTCTTAATTATCTGATGATTAGAATGATTGTTTTGCCTCAGTATCGTTGTTGAGGATTTGATGTTTTGGTCCCACCCTCCCATGACTAAAGAAAAATATGTTGATTATTTTTTTTTTTCACTCCCTCAGATGTTAGAAATTTGCCAGAGATCCATGAGAATCATATTTGTTTTTATTTTAATATGAGAAGTGCATGATGACATACTGATATCATCTATGTTGTTATATTTTTGGGTTTGATGAGAAGGAAAGAAAAACAGGTAATTTCAGAGTGTCTTTATTTCTCATTTGCTCAAGAATTTCTGGCAGAAATTGGCTTCCATCTCATACTACAATGATATGAAAAAAGTAGCCATAGTAGCTGTTTAACAAAGCTAGCCTAGGTTAACACAGGGCCACTAAATGGGAGCACTTAAAAATCAGATTTATTAAATAACTGAATGTTTTGTAGAACTAACTCGCTAAATAGTGAGGATTCCAACTTCAAGAACTTAGTTTAGTAAAGTCTGGCACAGCGACATTAAATTTGAGCAGATGGCTAAAATAGTTAAAAGCAGTGATTTTTTTTTTTTTTTTGCTTCCAGTCAATTCAAATTAGTCTTGAAAACAAGGTAAATTTAATAAAAAAAAACAAAAAAACTTAATCACAGTACCTTGTCAATTGTCGTTAATGAAACAGGTGTATATATATATATATATATATATATATATATATATGGCATATTTGGAAAGTGCCTGAAAACCATACTACAGGTTGACCCAAGCCTTGTGAGTGAAATTGGGTAGACGAAACACTTGGAGGCTAGTATGAAGTCACAAGTCATTGTGACCGAGGGTTTGAGTGTGCTGGCCTTGTTCAGATTGTTGATCATGCTAGATAAAATGCTCTCTCCCAGAAACTGTAACTAAGGTTTGCTCAGCATAGTTGCAGTATAAACCACTGGTGGGCTCTGTGGGTGTTGAAGAAGCACAAATGTGCCTGAGTGAGTGTCTGCAATAGGGATTGTCTAGCCACCCTAATAGACAGGTATTCTTGAATACGAGTAGCCAGCTATTATTTTTTATTATATATATATATATATATATATATGTAATATATATTTTTTTTATATATATATATTTTAACTCAGTCTGATGGAAGGCCACAGATGAAAAGTACCCAATGAAGATTGACCTTATCACATAGACCTAATAATCTGTTTGACTAATTTGTTAACTGTTGCTCATAGCAATATAAATGAATGATTGAACGTGATCTGTGTTGACAATGTGAGAAATGTTTTTCAGGTAATGATAAGAGAGTGGTTTGTTCACTTACACATTCTATCAAACACTGCGAGTGATGAAAAATTTTGTCAAGGTATCTGGTGGGGATGAATAGCTCAGGGAGAAATGGACTTGTGCTTATTTCCAAAGACATTCATACTAAATGAACATAAACATGATTTGATCTTAATTTATCTTTGAGCATTTCTTTTTATACATAACATGCTTATATTACACAGGTAGACTGTTCCCTTAATTTTCTCAGAGTACATACCAACAATGCTGTTAACATACCACACCCAGTGATTCCTCTGTACTTGGGATATGAATGTTACTAGCAGGGCCTAGAAAGGTGTGGCTACATTTCCCACTTATAACCAGGTGGTTTGGGTTTCAGATTACTCTTACCTGTCCACTTAGCTACCTGTCAACTTAACCTTCATTCCTGATATAGGAGAATATGATATATAAACTTGATATATATCAGACAATTAGTGGATAGTTGAATGACATGATGGAAAAGCCCTATATGATAAATAAATTTGTTCAAAAAGACTTCTTCACATTAAATAATGTTTTTATTGATAGAATCATCACACACACACATGCACATATATATATTTATATATATATTATATATCTTTATATATATATATATGTATATATATATATATATATATATAAATAAATATATTTATATATTTATGCAAAATTTGGACCTTATTTATTGTCCTGCATCTTGGTGGTTGTTTTATACAATGTTTCAGAACCTTGTTTATATGTGCCCTGGAACCTGGCCTGCATCTTGGTGTTTATATATTGATCCAGGGAACCTTTTATATAGACTACATGCATACTTGGAACCTTGTTTATATAGTCTACATGCATACTTGGAGCCTTGTTTTATATAGACTACATGCATACTTGGAACCTTGTTTATATAGTCTACATGCATACTTGGAATCTTGTTTATATAGACTACATGCATACTTGGAACCTTGTTTATATAGTCTACATGCATACTTGGAACCTTGTTTATATAGTCTACATGCATACTTGGAACCTTGTTTATATAGACTACATGCATACTTGGAACCTTGTTTATATAGTTTACATGCATACTTGGAACCTTGTTTATATAGTCTACGTGCATACTTGGAACCTTGTTTATATAGTCTACGTGCATACTTGGAACCTTGTTTATATAGTCTACTTGTATATTTGGACTCAATAACTGAGCAGTACTTAAAATAAGAACTAGATGAAATATCTCTAGACATGGGTAGTGAAATGAGAACAGTCTGCTCCCATAGATTAAATAAAGGGTTCCGTTCAGAATTCTCTGTAGGCTATCTGGATCGATATACACATGAAGGTTGCAGAGTTTGATTGATTCAAAGGATTTGGAACGCGGCTGTCTGATTAACAATTCCAACGCATTATTTATTATACCACAACATTTTCAATAAAATAAGCTTTATATAATCAATAAGTAGTCATCTTATACTACAGGTATAGGATAAATTCTAGGCTTAGGCACCTGGTATTCTCAAGTGGTCACCAATTTAGGTACTGACCAGGCTCAATATTGCTTAACTTTGGTGATAATGTAGAAGCTGGTGTTTCAATGTGATGTATATGGCTGGAGGTATATGTATGTATATATATATATATATATATACAATGGCTGAAATGTATATATATGTATATATATATATATATATATATATATATGTATATATATAATAATGAAAAAGATGACAATAGTATATAATATATAATGATATATAGTATAAATGTAAATAGTGTAAATAATAACTTATCATCCAATAAATTTGGACAGAAACATATACATACATACACACACACACACACACACACACATATATATATATATATAAAGCACACTATATATTTCAGTATATAACCAGCGACCTTTAGATAAGATATATATATATATATATAGAAAAATATATAGTATATATATATATAATTTTCATGAATTTATCCTATATATATGTATATATAGATGACTACTTATTGATTATATAAATATATATTATGTTATTGATGTATATATATATGTTATATTTTTGTATATATTTCCATATATAAATTATAAACTAAACAAAATAAAACTGATTCTGTATCATATTTTTCTACACACATCCTCTAAAATGGAAACCATTATTTTGTTTACATTTCATCACTTAATCTCTTGTGAATAACTGATTCTTCTTCATCTTCTTCATCTTCTTCTATATGAAAACAGTTACAAACAGCCTGGCGTATTAATGGCCATTTTCTTATCCTTCATTGACAATCATAAAATAATCCTAAACTGTGTTATTATTTCACACCAAAATGATAATGAATTTTTAATGAAAAGTGAATATTATTTTATCCGAAATATTATTACTATGGTAATTATTGAAAGTCGTCATCATCATCATCATCTCCTCCTCGACTTTTGTAATTGTAGTGGGGGGGGGTCCAAATGCAGAAGCCACACTAAATCTCCTCCACAAAGGTCTATTAATGGTAGCCATCAGCAATTCTGGTATAGTCATACCTGTCCAATCTTTGACACTGTCCAACCAGTTTTTACGTTGACATCTCCTACATCCACTTTTAACGATACATGCTGGTCTTGCACTGGCTGTCGTGCCTTGTAATGTGTCCAAACCACACCATTTTTCTCTGTTTGACAGTGGCAAAGAGAGGTTCCTGGTGGCCCACAAAACTTTCAACTTGTTTCTGCACAAACTCATTGGTTTTATGTTCCCAATAGAAGATGCCAAGGAGTTTTCTCATGCTTTTGTTCTCAAATGCTTGGATCTTTCTCTCTGTTTCTGCCAACAATGTCCATGTTTCACATCCACATAGGAGAATGGAGACTACCAGCAACTTGTACAGCTTGAAAACTGATTTTGCTCCTCCATATTCTTTCTAATTTGGCCATCACTGCCATGGCTGTGGTAATCTGTTTGTGGATTTCCAAGTTGCAGGTACCATCTTTAGACAGAATAGGCTTCTAAGTATTTAAAACTGAACACTTCAGCCAGTGAATTCTCATTCATCGTATTGTTGACACAGGTGTTACTTTTTGTGCTATTTACCATTATTTGGGATTTCACGGAGCTGACCTCCATTCCATATGCTCCTGCTCTTTCAGAAAGTTTGTTGGTCAAGTCTAGGAACTCACTATTATTACCTGGCATGAGGTCAGTGTCATCTGCAAAACATAGGTTACAGACAGGTCTGCCATCGATAGAGATCTAAGGATCATGGTTGTCCAAATTTTCTTGCATGATTCTCTTTAGAAATAGGTTGAAGAATGTGGGTGAAAGTACGCATCTCTGTCTCACGCCGACAGTTGTCCAGAAGAAACCTCCCATTTGTTTTCCCAGAAGAAGTGTGCTGGTGACATCTTTATATAGGGCCTCGATGATTTGGATAATTCTGTTATCTACATTTAAATTCCCTAAGGATTTGCCAAAGATTGTCATGCCATAAATAATCAAATGCTTTCTTGAAATCAACAAAGTTGTGGAACACGTCCTTCTGATGTTGCAGGTGTTTTTCTACGAGAATCCTTCAGTTGAAGACCTGTTCCATTGTACTTTTTCTGGTTCTAAAACCTTAAAGTTTAACAAAAGATAACAGTTGCTGTGAATGCAATCATAACTCAATGTTTACATTTTCTCAGCTGAGCTTGCATGGATACAAGTTGATTTCATTGATATGGAATTATTCTTTGAATAGACAATTTATTATGAAGTTATGACTACATTGAATCAATAGCTGCATCTACCACAAGGAAACTTAGTTCATTGTGTTGTGCCAGGAGGTATTTCTTGTCCATCTCAGACAAATCTACCATTCGTCCTTGCATTGAATACTGCTGCCATATCTGGTCTGGTGCCCCTGCCATTCATCTCGAGGTTCTTGATAAGATCCAAAGAAGGATTTGTAATGTAATCGATCCTGACTTGGTTTCTCAACTTCAGACACTCTCTCACAGACTTCTTGTGGCTTCTCTCTGTCTTTTCTACAAATATTATCATGGCAACTGCTCTGACAAGCTTTTTTCCCCTGGTGTCCTGACTACATGAATATAAGCATGCTACTAGATTGGCATCTAGGTCCCACCCATTTACTGTTGAAATAGTTAAATGTAACTTCTGCTCTAACAGTTTCTTTCCTTGTACTTCCTGACATTGAAACTTCCTTCCTATCACTTACTTCCCTGATAACTATAATCTTCAAAAATTTAAATGCAATGTCAATCACCATCTTAGTCCCTTTCCTTTCCTCAATCCTCCCTACACACACGCTTTTCTCTCACTTTCACTCTCTGTAACCCACTGCATGTTAGTGGCTCTCCTGCCTTGCTTGGAGTGAAATGCTTTAAAAAAAAAATGCCACTAATATATAATGTAGAAATGTTTTTTTTTTACTTTTATTATCAGTTTATTTGATAATCTGAATCTTTTCATGTACATTATTGGTTATCGTACCGAGGCCAAGGTTAGTCTACTAACAATCGTCACTCAGAATTTAAGGTTACTTATTTAGAATTGCAGTATAAGACAACCCCCATTTCTGGGATTTAAAGAATGTCTTCTATGGATATATGGTGTGTGTATGTATGTATGTATGTGTGTGTGTATATATATATATATATATATATATATATATATATATAGAATCTAAATGAAATAATAATAAAAAAAACGAAAGAATATTAATCTACAACCCAGAGTGTATGAAGATTTTAATTTTTTAATATTTTTATATGGTTCAATATATATATATATATATATATATATATATATATATATATATATAGGGATGAGCTAAGCCTAAGATAGGTGGACCCTTTAAAATGAGGGCACTGTGGCAATTGTTTTACAATTTGCAAAATTTGTATTTTTTTATTTGTAAAAAAAAAGTAATATTAAATTAAAATCCTGAAACCATTGTCTGGAATTTTAGAAAATGTGTATATTTATTATTGAGAGTAAACACACACACACACACACACATATATGAAATGGATTAAATCTGACAAATATTTTAATATATTTTCTGTTCATACGTTATTTTTATGGATACAACTTATTTAAATAAATGATCAGTTTTTAATTAAACAGTATTAATTATATTTGCATATAGGATGCAGGTTCGATTCTTGTCAGAGTTCACATATTTTCTTTAAAATTTCTCAAATATTGTTGCTGGTAAATGCAATTAATACTGTTTAATTAAAAATAGAGCATTTACTTAAATAAATTGTATCTATAAAAATAACATATAAACAGAAAATATATTAAAATACATACATACATATATATATATATATATATATATATATATATATATATATATAAAAAAAAACAAAGAATGTCTGTTTTTTATTCAAACATATTTGCTCTGAATTTACATTGAGCTCTCCGGATGTCATCCTCCTTGGGTCTACCCAGATGGATTACCTAGTTTTGCATAAACTATAAACATATATATATATATATATATATATATATAATACTTTCTTTGGCTTGATCAGATCAGTTTCAAGTCTGAGGAATTTTGGGTTTTTGAGAATCTTCTAAAATAATTTGGTAGGTGGGGAGATACTTGTTCGAAAATTAATCTCCAGGTCCTTGCCTCTCACCACCTGCTATTAGCACATGGCACTCTCCCGGGTGTGGCTGCTTCACATCTGTTCATCTTGTTTCTCTCTTTCCATCTCATGGCGACTTCTTGTTTGCAATCACTTTCATTTTGATCAGTGCAACTTTTAAGAGTTTCATTCGTGTCTGATGTACAAACTACCAATTCATTATGTACCGTATTTGCTGTATGCTAAGATACTACAAGTGGTAAGATGCACACTATAATTAGCTAGGTATTGTTTTCAGGAAAAAAAAAATATTTGAGGATTTAATAGCTAGCATGTCTATGTCACCAACTTTATTGGGTCATTTTTCTTTTTGTTTCTGCCATAATAAATTATCATAATTTGGATCTATGGTACAGTGGAGTAATGGATAATGGCTCAGACTGAGGAATCGGAGAGCCAAGTTCAAATTCCAGTTGAGTTCATCATATTCACTTATGTGCAAATACTGTTAGGAAAAGTATGAATCCATCCCTTGTCCCCCCCATCTATGGATAAATAAGACAGACTAGGTCTTATAGTCTTGGCTGGCAACTGGTCTCAGGGAATGACAACTCTGAATTCAAAGATCACATGTAGCCCTGGTGAAGCACATGCTATTAAAGCTACTAAAAGGATTGTGAAATTTACAATGAAATTATGATCCTGACTGTGATCAAGTGTATGTGACCTATTTGTGGTTATTATTAATTAGATTGTCAGTAGTTTAACACAATATTATACATATTCACATCAGAAACAACTCATACCTGCCATCATAAGCCACACGGCATCTAAACCTGCAGTTTTTTTTACGTCTAAAGCTCAGCTGATGTTTTTGGGCTGCGTTCAAGAGCAAAAATGGTGTGATGCTTTTACATCATTCCTACCACAGTCCCCTATTCCTGTATGAATATATTATCGACTATCCATTTGTGTTATTACATTAACTAACATTACCTAATTTAGTAAAACAGAATACAATAAATGTAGTCCATCTGTACACATTTTCTGTACTCAGAAATTTATTATATGCTAGCTCAAAAGCCGCCCTATCAGAGGGCTCTTGATTGGGCCTTCATTACAATAGATAGGGTGGAAAAGATGCAATAGGCAACAATAAACTACAGAACTCAAAATTGATCGTTGCATTTAAGTATTGCATTGATATTTAAGCTTACCTTTTAAAAGTTCAATAATAATTCTTCTGTCGCCACTTAATTTAAAGACAATTTGATGTACATAGGTCCTTACATTCCATACAAACAATTATTTTTATTTCATGGGTGACTTTCACTTGATTTCACAATGAATTTTCAATTCTTCCTAAATTTATTTCCAAGTTATAAAAATTGTTATTGTCCAAAAAAATCACTGAAAACTATCACACTAATGAAAACTTGAGAATCCAAAATTTTATGATTGCAGGTCTGGATCGGGCCAGGAATGTTTTTAATTCAACCACGGAGCAAGCCTGATTTCAAAATGGTATGCTATGCTAGGCTACAACTTCTAGGAGTAAAGTTGAAAAAGTGTGACACACTGACATTAGCATTTATTATATAGATGAATGTTAGATGTGTGGCGCCATGCATCCAGGCGATTTGAAAGAAAGAAAAAGAAGAAAGGAAGGAAAAAGTAATGCGAGACGGATCATAGGCAAACACACGGCTTAAGAGGCAATAAAAAAAGGGTTATTTTGGATAAGTGGCAAATGCCGGAAAGAGTGTCATTACAATGACAATGAGATTGAGTGGTAGGGAAGTGTTATCTAAACTATTGGTACGAGAAAGCATCTTACTATCAAAATTAAAAAGGCCACCCACCTGAGCAAGCATTGACCGATTTCCCCACTTGTCCGCTGCTGAATGGAATTGTGTTATCAAGAAATGTTCACCAAAGAAAGTCCACTTGAAAACGTTAGATTTTGATAATTGACAAAACACAGGTGTAGCTTGGAGCCTTAGCTGGGTATGGAAAATTAAAATCCCACACAAGTAGTCTCACCAGTTAAGCTCTTTTCGACAAAACAGACTTTTGCCCTGCGATAATAAAATTTTCTTATCAGACACATGAACCGAAGGAAAATGAATGGAATAAGAAATGTTTTTATTGCTGCCTTGGAGACGTCAGACTGGCTGAGAACTTGGAGAAAATTCCTTTCTTAGACCATATCAGAAAATCCAGCCGTCTGATGCATTACCGATAAACTGCTTGACAAACGCCACGTGTTGAACAAAGATTTGTCACATTATCCGTTCCTGATAACGGCGATTTGAAAGAAAGAAAAAGGAAAGCGGAGAGATCATTAATTTTTTTTAGTTAAGCAAGGTATATTTTTTTTCCAAAAACAAAGTCCGCTTGGTTGTTCACGCCCGACTAAGACGTCATTGGTCAAGTGGTGATCACATGACGCAATGAAGGAGGAGGAAAGATACCCACCAAGACCTCAATGGTCGAGAGTGGTCACGTGACGCATTTTAAGAAGACTGTCGACGTCCCCATCCAGAGTATAAGTATGAGAAGTGGGTAGGGCAGTTCACGCCCCTCAGAAGCATGGTGAGAAAGTGGGAGTGAGAAAAAGTTACCAAAAATGGAAAAGAGGAAAATCCCTAACCAGAAATAAAAGAGGTGGATATGTTTTAGAATTATCGAGGAACTCCCCTGACGCCAACAGACCCAACCCGGTTTTTGACGGCGTCAATAAAAACGAGGCCCCAACGGGCAGAGTTAGTTTGCGCCCCGACGGCAGGGATTAGTGTCCAGTAGTTCGGACCCTGGTGGGCAGAAGACAGTTCGAGCCTTGACGGCTGAGATGAGTGCCCAGTTAGTTCGGACCCTGACGGGCAGAAGTTAGTTCAGACTCTGGCGGGCAGAAGAGAGTTAGTTCGGACCCTGACGGGCAGAAGACAGTCTTCGTTCGTTTTCGGCGGCAGAGATGATAGACCAAGATAGCTGACCAAGATTCACGCAAAATTTTGGACTCCCTCTTCAACCAAGAACAATTATTTTGAAGAGCGACTTAGAACCAGACCACAGAAATAAGTTTTTCGACTTTATCCAAAGACACAATCAAACACAAATTTCTTGAGAGCAGACAACTTGAAGCATTAAAACTTGCCTAAGCTTAAAGTGACGTGTCACAATCCACAGAACGGGTCGGAGATAGATGCAGTCCTATGTATCGAACAACTAGACATAAAGTTTGTTACCTTTTTTTTTGATACTTTGAACTTTTTGAGTTTTCATTTTCTTTTTTTTTATGCATATTTGTGTTATCACCCCGTTGAACTCAATTTGCATTACGGCCCCAACCCCTGTTTGATCTCGCCTGTCTAAGATCAATTCACAACGGGGCAGGCAGACTTGAGATCAGTGCAGTTACCTTGGTAACCAGGCGTTGAAGCAGGTTGGGAAACACGAGGCTGATATCAAATCTAACCAAATTTCCGCCCAATCACCAAAAAAAGGTTAGAACGTCACATTTGGGTGTATGACCGATACCAAGCCAGTTGGTCGTCACAATGAGTCAACACGACTGGACAAAATTTTTTTAACGTCACGTTTGGAGCAGCGACACCGGATGAAGCAGAGGGAGGAGCGAACAGCCTTTAGAAAGACGTCACAATTGGTGCTGTTTAGGGACGTCACAGCTGCTGGCTGTTTTGGGGCTCTTGATTGTATCTCGTAACTAGGGTTTGTGAGAGTTGGTAAACTCCTTTCTACAACTTGATTTTTCAGTGCTAAGATGCATGATAATTTCTGAGTGTGTTTTTCAGGAAAAATGCATCTTAGCATATAGAAAATACAGTATTCTTTTTTTTATATTAAAAGTTGAATTGACATCTATCCTCATTTCATTTCTTGGGGATGTGTAGGCGGAGTTTTGAGAAACCCTATTAAAGAATGTTTATGTGTTCTCTGGAAGCTTTGCCAATCAAGCAAGGTCTGAACAATACCATTAAACAGGAGTGCATATATTTTCTTTAATAAGAATTCTCAAATATTCAGGTCGGTAGACAAAAATAAATAAATATACTGTTTAATAAATAAATGGATCGTCTACTCAAATATGAATATCCTCTAAAAATATTGTTTGAAGTGATAAAAATATACATGTATGACAATTGAATGACAAATTGGGAAAATTCTGTGGTAACTTTATCCCAGTAAAGTTTTTTTCCATTTTATAGAATGGGTTGATATTAATATATATTTTTTAATCATCTTACCCCAAGCAAAGCCGTAAATCACTAAAATGCAAGGGGTTATGGAGAATCAATGAGTGTGAGGGAAAAAAAAATTATTAAGTAGAAAGGACAGTGAAAGAAATGGATTCAAGGAGACAGAAAATAATGATTGATATTGCATTTAAATTATTGAAGATCAAATTTGACTATGAAAGCAAGAAGCTGGAAGAGAGTTCCACAAATAAAAAATAAGATAGAAGAAACTGTTAGCATAGAACTTACAGTTACATTTTGCAATTTCATCTTTAAACTGATGAGACCTTGCTGCCAATCTAGTACTGCATTTAAATTTATAAAGTCAAGGTACCGTTGAGGAAAGCTCATGAAAATATTTGCAATGAAAATATTTATAGGAAAGGAACATGGAAGCCAAGTTAAGGCAGTGAGAAATTGACTGGAGCCAAGATGTCAGGACCAATAACATGGCAGATTCCTCTTTGGATTTTGTTAAGAATCTCTAGATATATAATATATACCAGATGTGACAACAATATTTAATGCATCGAAAAATGGTATAAAAGTGTAATATAAATTCTAGCAAGAAAAATTGTCTAGTACAATACAGTGAACCAACTTTCCTAGTAGCAGAACCAGCAATTGATTCAATATAATCATTTTACTTCATGTGATTGGGAAATTTAATATATAATAAATTTAAAGTTTGAAACATAAAATTTAAAAAATTCTATGTTATGTAGGATGAGTAGATAATGTCACAGACATTGGCATGGAAAATGGAATCAGCAAGCTGAGTTCAAATTCTGAGCTAGTCTATTGCATTCAATTTTACACAAATACCCTTGTGAAATGGATGAATATATCTCTTATCTCTCCAGCTATGAATTAAATAGAGTATAGACTGGCTGTCTAGCCTTGTGCAACAACCAATCTAAAAGAAGGAAAACACTGAATTCCAAACAATGGAGAAGGCAATGGGAAACATTTCTTCCCAAGAAGGCATGGCAATTCATGGATAATGAAGAAGAGGAATGTGTGGAGAGCCATCATTGCCTCTGTCATGAAGAGACATAGGATAAAAAAAAAATGTAGTGGAAATAAATTTCTTTTCTATTAAAACCCCCTGTGTATTGATTTCTTACAATATAAAGCATCGGCAGCAAATACGTGCAAAATGTCTTTTTATTTTTTTCGCTTTTTCTTTCCCAGAAATAACACTTTTTGCTCTCCAAATGTTTCCGCTCTTAACTCTAGTTGCTCTCCTCTCAGTTTTTCTTCTGTCTTCTCTTCTTTCCTCTTTCATTCCCTCCTTTCTCGTTTTTCTGCTATTCTTCCAGAGCACATAAGTAAATAAAAGAAAAAGAAAAAAAAAATGAACTCAACTTCAAACCCTCTGATGCCATCCTTTTAACTAACCTCTCTTGCAGAAGCTGTTTTTAAAGATGCCTATTGATTTGGAATAACAAGTTTGCATCTTCCATCTTGGCCTTGTTATTGGCTTTTAGACATCCTGCTGTTGTCTGCGGGTTACTGTGTTCAAATTTGAAGCTTTTGTAAGAAGCTCTTCTCTAACTTCTGTCTGAATTTCTAGGAGGAGGAATTATCATTATCATATGCTAATATAAGCTAATTCCAGTTAGATTTATTACTTTCATTTATACGCAAATACCCTTGGGAAAAGTTTGAATCCATCTCTTCATTCCACCATTTATGGAATGAATAGCAGACTGGGTCCAATAGCCTTGGTTGGCAACCAGTCTACCATAGAAAGAAATGGCAATAGACTGTGGAAAAATCTTGTGTTCAAGTCAGTCATGAATTGAGAGAGTTATGATTGAGCAAGTGTGTATCAAGTGTGGCACTTAACTCACTGATATGCTAATAATGTTTCATCATCACAGATCTGACTGAATTTTCTTGCAAATGTGTATCACGTGTGGCAGTTAACTCTCTGGTAAGCTAATAATGTTTCATCATCGCAAATCAGACTCTAAATTTTCTCACCATGATGAATGGTTGTGTTTTCAGTGAGCCTCTTTATCTATCAAGATTCAAGTTCACCCACACCTCAAGTGGAGCACATACAATCCACTGCTAAAGATTCTGGATAAATGGTTGGTTCCTTATATCACTCCAGAATATACCTGACTCCTTCTGCAAAGCTCTATCTTTACAAGAGCCATATCAGACAAAAAATGGAGTATTGCTGCCACATAAAGGCTGGAGCTGCTCAATCCTTACTTGACAGGGTTCAAAAACATTTCTGTGGCCTTGTGGGTAATAAATTATTTCCCACCTTAAAACCTCTTTCCCACAGATGAAATGTTGCTAACCTCTCACAACTCTATAAATATTTTCATTGTGCAAATTCAGATGGGCTAGATTTCTTAGTTCCATCAGTTCAGACCTACACTGAGCTGACTCATCCTCATTCTCTTCATATTCCATTGGTGAAGAGGAAGTTCCACTTAGCTTCTTCTCTAGAACTGTTGCATTGTGGAACATAGTTGCAAGTGGATGCTGCTTCAAGTCTATGGTCAACTATTAGCTGTCCTACATATCCTGATAATATGCATCTCTTACTCTCTCTGTGTATGCTCACACAACTTCATTTAATACCCTTTACCTTTGAAGCTAAGCAATGCAGAGCCTGGTCAATAAATAAATGAAAATATTCAGAATCAAGTATCACTTGACTGGAATATATATATATATATATATATATATATATATATATATATGTGTGTGTGTGTGTGCCTGATTGAATAAATTACAGATGTTATGTCTGCTATTTTTTAACAAAATCCGTTCATACTCATGAATCTCTTCTGTTTTTTCACAAGGCCACATTTAAATTGCCTGGTGATTTTATATAATTATATATATATATATATATATATATATATATATATATATATATATATATGTTGTTAGGTTACATGTTGTCTTTGGGACTAATCCAGTTTTTCTCTCATTTGTCAAAGATGGTAAAGATAGTTTGTACTTCTTCCAAGGTAGTTCTGTTGTTTATAAATTCAAATGTCAGTGTGAGGCTGACTATGTAGGATGAACCAATCAATGAATTGAAACCTGGATCAAACAACATGTTCCTGTAAATATGAGACATTATTTTTAATTGCAGTGTGTATTGTAACCCAGTCTGTTCATGACTTAGCCATTGGTCAACATTTGCTAGACAATCCAGAGTGTGTGGCAAGATATAGAGATAATAAATTTACTGTTATGAGCTTGGTTTGATTATCATTTACACACATTAGAAGTGGTTTTTATTAAATTGCATCAACTGCCTCTCTGCAAACAGAAAGAACATTTTTTTTTTGTTCTCTTGTTTTTTTAGGACAGTGGTCCCCAACCACTGGGCATGGGAGTAGTACTGGTCCATGGATCATTTGCTACCGGACCACAAAGAAATAATTAACTTGTTTAAAATTATATAACAGATATCTTGAATATTGGACTTAAATTTCCAACATCATATCTTTGTGAAGCGAGGTTTTCTGCAGTGCCAATAAACAAAATAAAACTATAAGGAAAATTAGACATAAGGAACACACTTTGAGAGTCTTGTTTCCCATCACTCTCAGATAGAACCATCTAGTTGCAGGGAAACAATCCCTGGGCTCCCACTAATTCTACATTATGGTGAGTTGATAGCAATGTGAGAGTAGTGTAGTAGATATTGATTTGAGGAAACTAAGCATGCAAAGGTGTGGTCGGGCTGGAACACAGACACGAGTCAAAAGATTATACACTTTTTCTTCCCTTTCATAAATTGATCTTTTTATTGTTGCTTTCTTAATCGAAATGCACTTAAATTACACATATATGCCACTGTCGGTCTGCGGAAAGATTGTCCAGCATGAAACCAGTCTGTGGTATAAAAAAAAGTTTGAGACCATTGTTTTAGGAGGTATGTGAGTGAATTTTTCTATTTTATACTCACTAGGAACCCTTTACATTGGCTTTTTTGCAAGTATTTTTTCTTCCTCATCGTTTTCATTAATAAATTTGTATTTTTGTTGTGATCTTTATGTATACAAATACAAATTTAATGGTGTAACGAAAGTGCCAAAAACTTTCTGTTGTTGAAATAGACCAGACAATATGTGTTGAATGGATATCATCATTTGTTTGAAAAAAGGCAACCCTGCCTTGAATTAACCTCTTTTCTAAAGTAACTCACGTGTTGATACAATAGTTGTCAGTGAAAATGAATACCCTACCACCCCTTATTAAAATGATTGGTTTTCTCCATATCCATAGAAATTAATATTATGAATGTATATGCTTATAAAGCTCCATAAATTTCAAAATTAGTTATTCCAAAATTCACTTGAGGATGAAACCGAACTAGGTACTTTAATTTAATTGAATTGAAGTTTTAGCTTTTGTTTTTGAAACATGAGAACTCTTATGTAGCAATGGAATCATATTTTTACTAAAATAATTATAATTTATATATATATATATATATATATATATATATATATATATATATATATATATATATATAGGCAACATATCTTCATTCAAACATGTTTCATTGAATAATATAGACATACTATGGCTACTTATTTTTTATACTAATCCTTTCCAGTTGTCTAATCAGTTTCTTCAATACACTCTCTTATATTTATTTAAAAATTTTAAATTTATCCGTTGTAGTTATGGAATTTTTCACAAAACAATTGTTTCAATATAAACGAGCTGATCAGAAATTGGAAGAAATGTAAAATGGCATTAAATGTTTTGTTATATGCACCTTGATATATTGTTTCTATATAGTTATTTAAAAATTTTAAATTTATCCGTTGTAGTTATGGAATTTTTCACAAAACAATTGTTTCAATATAAAGGAGCTGACCAGAAATTGGAAGAAGTGTAAAATGGCATTAAATGTTTTGTTATATGCACCTTGATATATTGTTCCTATATTTGTAATAAATTTTGTTGAATGTTGGTTGGTCATTTTGATATAGAAGACATCAAGAATTTCAAGTTTTTCTTTATTATTTTCATGGTATAGTATATTGGTATATTTTATCACAGTTACAATAAGGAATGTGGCTTTTAAGCTAGTATTCAATAAATAAAAAAATGTTATCTGGTTGGATGACTCAAGAGATTTGTGTCTAAACTCTAACAGGGCAAAATTTTAAAAGATTCTCTTGAATCAGCTGACCAGATGAGTTACTTTTCTTGATTTATTGACTCTCTCTCTCTCTCTCTCTCTCTATATATATATATATATATATATATATATATATATATATATATATATATATATATATATATATATATATTAAATTAATTCACCACAAGCAAGATGTTAATGTAATGCCACTAAGATGCAAGGTGCTACTGGGACTGAAAGAGAACAAAAAGACTTTAGAAGGAACACAAAACCCAATCCTAAACAAGAAACAATGGATAAACCTCTACTCTTGCCCCAAAAACTAGGCAGGAGAGTGAACCAGATGATATATATATATATATATAAAAATATATTTTTATGTATGTAAATAATATGGAAAATCTAGGTAGAAATTTTTAAATTATACAAGCTTGCTTGAAGATCTATGAAATTTCTTTGGATAAGCTGTTTGCATTTAATTTTTCTATGGTCCGAAACATTTTCTCAATTAAGACAAAAATGAAACAAATTGTTCAGTGTAATCTGAGTATTTTTGGTTTTCAGAGGTAATCATCAAAGAGTTTTTTGTTGTGTGTTGATAGAATTGTATCCTTAAGGATGCATAAATAAATAAATAAAACAATGACACCACAAACTGATGAATGAAGATGTGATGGGGGGACCCCCCCACTCACCGCTAATACATGGAGAGAAAGTAAAACAAAACAAACCTGGTCTATATTTACTTTTTTGACTCTAGTGTAAGCCTAAAATGTGCCTCTAGTATATATACTAAAATTATGACTAGTGTAAACTGGACCTGTGTCTACCTTGTTGGAACTCTAATTAATTGTGATTTTGGTTCTCTTGTGCCTTTTCTTTGGTATTAAATAACCCAAGAATCATTGATATGTCATTAATTTAACAAACCTAACCTAATTTTTGTTATTTTTAACTGATTAATTTTATTCTATCATTAATATCGGCAGTTTTTGTTGCCATTCATACACATGCGCACAGAGGAAATTTTATAGTATATAAATAGGCCTTCCAAATTATTGATTTTGGCTTCAATCTTTAAAAAGAATCAATAGCTCTCATTTGAAAATCATTAGAACTTCTCTCTTTTATCTTCTTTCTCTTTATCATTTTCTCATATGTAACTGTCATTGGCTTTTCCTTTTGGCTTATCTTGACTATTGCTTTTGGGCTGGTCACCAAAAGCTTAGTGTTAGGGAAACACTTCTTGAAACTTGAAACACTTATTATGCAAGTGGATATATATATATATATATATATATATATATATATATATATATATAGGTATATATATATATATATATATATATATATATATATATATATATATTAAATTAATTCATCACAAGCAAGATGTTAATGTAATGCCACTAAGATGCAAGGTGCTACTGGGACTGAAAGAGAACAAAAAGACTTTAGAAGGAACAAAAAAACCCAATCCTAAACAAGAAACAATGGATAAACCTCTACCTGCCCCCAAAACTAGGCAGGAGAGTGAACCAGATGATATGTATGTATGTATGTAAATAATATGGAAAACACTTCCAAGTGAGTCCTTTTAACACAATATAGAATTTGAAATATTAAACGTTAAAACTAACTCACAAAGAACACTCAATGTTTATTTTCAGTCAACAGAGCAAAATTTTTTGTACAATTGGAATTAAGATACCATTAATCACCATTTTCCCCTATGGATTTTAAATTTAAAATTTGCTGGATTTCTCAAACTGTTTATGGTGTCAGTTTGTAGAAGGGGACTCCCCTTCTACAAACTGATTTTAAATTTGCAGGTGAAAATGGTTATTAACTAATGGTATCTTAATTCCAACTGTAAAAAATATACATATATAAATTTGTGTGTGTGTAAAGGGGGCGATGGCAAAATTGTTGCCATTTTATATTTTAAATTTTGGGCACTGTCTGTGATGCTCTTAACTCTGTCAGAAATTTGGAAACAGCATGCTGTACTGCTTGTCATTCATGCCAGAAGCTCCAATACAAACATTTCAGAGTGTTTGGCTGTCAATCTGCGGACAGTGAAGAAGATTTGAAAAGAGTTGGATGATATACCCAGTTAACATCATAGTGTTTGGAGTGATCACTAGTAATGGTGATGTTATGCCTCCATTCATCTTCCCACAGGGCCTTAGACTCAACACAGAGGCCTACATCAAGTGCCTTGAGGTGGTAGTGCTGCCCAGAGATAAGAGGGTGGCATCTGGAAGGCCCTATGTCTGGCAACAGGACTCTGCACCATGCCACACAAACAGGAGAACCCAGTCATGGCTGTCAGACAATTTCTGCGACCATATACCTCTTATATCTGGCCACCCAACTCCCCAGACTGCAATCCCCTTGATTATTATGTGTGGGGTGCAGTTGAGGGAGGGACCAACAAAACTCCTTGTAAGGCCAAAGATGAACTGAAGGCATGGATTATGGCAGCATTCACCTTTAAACAAGTCGACCATCCAGAAGAGTTGCAGGAGATTCCAATGTTGATTGGAGGCTATGGTTGAAGCTATTGGCGATTTAATTGAATAAATTTACTCTTTAGTATTTCAAGATATTTTTTCGTGACTTTGGTAAATATATCTGTTAAAAAGAGATGTCAGTGTTATTTTTATTTTTGCGTAATTTAGTTAATAGTTTATCCATCACACCCTCTGTGTGAGTGAGTGAGTGTTAAAAGTAAAAGTGTACATTGAAGTCAACACTCAGAGGCAACAGGCTGTTTCATGCTAGATGCATTCATCAGGATGTCTGTGAAGCGAATTTGAAAAGAGTTGGATGATATATCCAGTCAACATCATAGTGTTTGAAGTGATCACAATATATCATCCTTATATATATATATATATATATATATATATATATATATTATAATTAATTGATTTAAAATAGTTTTTTTTCGCTACACAGTTCTAACCATGTTTCATGTAGTGAAAAAAACATTTTAAATCAATTAATTTATAATATTAATGCTCTGTAAATTTACATTGAGCACTATCTTGTAAAAATAAAAATATCTATAAGAACACTGGATTATATATCTTACTGTTCTTTCTTTATATATATATATATATATATATATATATGTATGTATGTATATTAGGAAAATCTATGACAAAGTGTAAAACGGTTTTGTCTGTTATCCTTTAGGACTTCATTCAATTAAATTGATGTTTATATTGATGTGACTACATGAAGGAGAGGAAATGTTGAATTTTTAAATTAAAATTTGATTTCTTTAAATATGTTTTTTGGTATTTAGTCTAGCCAATTTTATTTAGTTTTTTTTTGTTTATGCTTTTATCACCTATGTTAAATATATACATATTAAATATAAAATAAAAGATCTGCCAAGGAAGGTGTAACCTTGTGAGAATCTGTACATAAATTTACTGTGGATAATGTAGTGATTAAAACACCTTCTGTACATTGTCATCTTAATAAATTATTTTCGCTTTTAATTAAAACATCATTTTTTATATCAAAATTATAATTAGACTCATGGTGAGCAACTAATGCATTGAGTGTGTTTTTTTTTACACACACACACAGATATATATATATATATATATATATATATATATATATATATATATATAAAATCTGGTGTTCACAAAAATCAGGACAGTTTTTACCAATTTTTTTTTTCAAAAAATTCAGACGACATCCATTCCACGTCACAGGACAGCTAAAACATACAATGATATTGTCATAAGGAAAATTAGACAAATTGTTGAGGCAGAATATTTATACACATTTTATCAGTTATTTAAATATGAATATTTTAGATGAAACACTTGCACACATCAAACTAAAAAAAAAAAAAAATTTTCCCCTAAGAACCAGATAACACACACAAATGGGGACTTAACACCTTTCTCACCCACACACATCCCCTTCCAGGAACCAATAAAACTGAATGAAAATGACTAAGAGAATTAAGAGCAGTATGAATCCATCCAGCCCTTATCTTAAATAACAACTTAAAAGAGACTGTTTGATCAACACAAGGACTGACCAAAATTCATGGTAAAAAAATAAAAAACAACTGAAAACTACAGACAAAAGTTCATTTTCTTGATCAAATCATTCATTTCTGTAGTTCATTGCTACTACTAACAAGCAGAAAATTTTTTTCTTCTGATGATGACCATAATGAGGAAGGAGGGCCTGAAGAATCTGATACTCATGGGTCAAATAGAGGGAAAAAGAAACGAAGGAAAACAACGCAGGGCATACCTGCTGGACTTAAGCAAGTGGATAACAGAATGTGGTCTGGGGGTGGAAGCAGGGGTAAGGAACTTGTGGGGAGCCATGATTTCCTCCGTCCTGAAAGGACATGGCACATAAAAAGAAAGAATATCTGCTTATTTTTATCATAATCCTTTCATATTCATGAATATTTTTTTGTACATTACAATTGAATGAGAAATGCACTGTAACAATGAGAATCACTTTTATTTCCCAAGTACTTTCCATAAAATAAGAAAAGTGTGCTGAACTGCTGGTATCACAGTCAATGCTCAACAAATATATGAAGAGAAAACTTGAAGGAACAAAGATATGGTTCTACAGAAGGATGCTGAGAATATCAGGATGAAGTGTATAAACAATAAGGAAGTTTTAAGGAAAATGGAAACAAAAAGGATACTAATAATACTTCAGATTAGAATGAGACTTGAAATTTCTTTTGACACATTATGAAGAAAGAGAGCTTGGAGAATTTGACACTCAAAGGACATGTTGAAGGCAAGAACAGCAAAAGAAGGCAGCCAGTAACCTACCTAACAAGCTTGTGTAATTGTCTAGTAGAACAGTGAGTGGTAGGGACAATAAAAAGACAAACATTGTTAAGAGCTATGAAGGATAGGAAGTTATGGAGAGCTATGATTGCCCATGTCCTGAAGGGATATGATACATAGGAGAAGAATTAAGCAAGAGGACTACTTTTTTTGTTTTTAATCAATTCACCTTAAGCAAGGTGATAATGCCACTATGACACAAGGGGCTACTGGGAGTGAAATGGAATGAAAAGTCTTTAGTAGGAATTGGAAACCTAACTCTAAACATTGAACATGAGATAAACCTCTACTTCTATTCAAAAAACTGGGGAGAAGTGTGAACCGGATATTAGGTAAACCTATCAATTCCTATTGAGAAAAAACAAAAATTAAATAAAATTTTAGAGTTCAGATGGTGACAGAGATGTTAGAAATAAAAAGTTGATATAGACTTTAGATGGAACCAGAATCCCAATTGTAAACTGTAATCAAAGGACAAACCTCTACTCTTGTTCCAAAAGATCGGTGAGGCGTGTGAATCATATGATAGGTGAACTTATCGACTCCTATCATAGTGATAAATTATTGTAATTAAAAGGTAGACACAGTTGGCTTCTATTCCACAATCCTGGTTCAGAGAAAGTATGACTGACTGCTCATTTTTTAATATACTTGTCTGCTAGGGTGTAGTTGCATTCTCAGGCACATTTGTGTTTGGTCAACACCCATATAGCTAAACTGTTGTTTATGCTGCAACAATGCCTGAGCAGACCTTAGTTACAGTTTCTCTTCATTCTACTAAAAAAAAAAAATTGGTAAAAAACTGCCAAAAATACTTGAAAGAGCAATAACATTTAGTGGACTTGAGAACTAATTTCCCGAGAAACAGTTTTAAGGAAATGGTTTTATGAATTTCAACCAAAAGTAATGCTAACTGTTTGGTCAGTGAGTGCTGAACGTTTCAAATATAGAAAGGGTTGATTTTCCTATTGCTATAACCATGTGTATACATGCACACATTCACAAACAAAAAGAAAGAAAAACAAAGGGAAGTAACTCAGAAAAAATAGCCTGCCAGTCAATAATAATATCCTAAAATACAGAAGATTTCCACCTGGAGTTTAAACCAGCTGAATCATTGAGGAGAAAAATGAAAAAAAACTCTCTGAATATTTTCAGATGTTTAATTTTCTCCATTTTGTTTGTCTGAATTTTTGAAATGCGATGTTATATTTATATATGGATCTTTTAAGGCCCAGTTTCTTCCTCTTTGATATATTTCTCATAAATTCTCTTTCTCTCTCTTCATCTGTTTTTTATACTTATTGTTTCTCCTCTTATTCTTATACTGTATCTGTCCACTATTTTCATTTTTGGACTCATTTTATCATTCCTTCTTATTCTCATACTCTTTCTATCTTTTCTTAATTCTCAAACTCTCCTTCTATCCTTACTCTTGTACACTCTTTCTATCCTGTTATCATTCTCACACACACCCTTTCCTACATTCTCATTTTTCTCTCCTCTCTTTAACATATTTGCACTTTCTTATTTTCTCTTTCTCATATTCTCTCTTTTTCTCTTTCGTTTATTCTCTCTTTCCTCTTTCCAATATTTTCTTTTTTAACCTTTTTTTTTCTTTTCTCTCTTTCCTGTCAATATTTTCTTTTTTCCTTTTCCCTGTCTTCTCTTTTTCCTCTTTCCTGTCTTCTCTTTTTCCTCTTTCCTGTCTTCTCTTTTTCCTCTTTCCTGTCTTCTCTTTTTCCTCTTTCCTGTCTTCTCTTTTTCCTCTTTCCTGTCTTCTCTTTTTCCTCTTATATTCTGTCTTTCCTCTTGTATTCTGTCTTTCCTCTTTCTCATATTCATTTCTCTTTCTTGTCTTCTCTCTTTCTCTTTCTTGTCTTCTCTCTTTCTTGTCTTCTCTCTTTCTTGGACTCTCTCTTTCTTGGACTCTCTCTTTCTTGGACTCTCTCTTTCTTGGACTCTCTCTTTCTTGGACTCTCTCTTTCTTGGACTCTCTCTTTCTCTTTTTCTTGGACTCTCTCTTTCTCTTTTTCTTAGACTCTCTCTTTCTCCATTTCTCTTTCTTGTCTTCTTTCTTGTCTTCTTTCTTGGACTCTCTCTTTCCTGTATTATTTCATTTCAAACTTTCTTTCCACCCTTTCAATTCATACAATTTCCTCTTTTTCTTTTATACTCTCTTGACGCCATTTCTTCTTATATTCTCTTTACTCCTTTTCTTCTACTTGTACTCTCTATCATCCTCAAATTATCTTTCCTTTCTTTTCTTTGTTTTCCTATTTTCTCACTCTTTCTCTCTTGTTCCCTTCCTTTTTATTATTTTCTCCTCCTCTTTGTATTGTCTTTTTCCATCTCTTATCTTTGTCCTATTCTGTTTTCTCCGTCCTTTCTCTTGTTCATACTTTTCTCTTGTTTCCTCTTCTAATTCTAATTCTTTCTGTCTCCCTTTTCTTCCTCTATTTCTCATAGTTTCTCTTTTTCTTTTTCCTCTGTTTTTCACACGTTGTCTCTCTTTCTCTCTTTCTCACTGTGTGTCTAATATATTTATGTCTCTTTTCTTCCCCTGAACTCTTTTTCTTACTCTTTTCTTTTCTGTTTTCTTCGTCCACCTTTCAATTTTACCTGCCTCCCACCTCTCTCTCTTTTCCTTTCTCTTATTTATTTCACTCTTGATTCTCCCTTTTTTATCTTTTTATTTCAATAGCCTTGCTCTCTGTTGTTTTTTTCTTTCTCCATTTCATCTTCTATTTCTTTCATTCCAGCATTTCTTGACTAACTTCAAATTCTTCCTCTTCCCTGTTAATTTCTTCTCCTCTCCACTAATTTTATTTGTCTTTCCTTCTTCATCACCCTCTTCCCTTTTCTTCTTTGTTCTTCTCTTTGTAACTTTTGAACTTTCACTTACAATCGGCTGGTCTCGTCTCTCCTTCTCATCCAACTGACTTATAAAAAGATCTTCATTTCTGACGTCTACACCTGGCATCTTTGAAGTGAGTTATTCCTAAAAGAAAAAAAAAAGAAAAATGAAAATTCTTCATCCAGTTGGTCAGAAGTGGGCAGGTAAAATTTGGCCTTTCCAACTGATTGTTCTTGATCATCATAGCTTGTAGTGGTTGATGAGAAAAAGTTATGTTTTCTTGAAATTTTGTTCATTATTGAGAGGTTTTTCTGTTCATAGACTAAAAATTCTTGAAATTGAAGTTTGTATTTTAATTAAATAATTAATTTTTTGTATGCTAAGATACTACAGGTGATAAGACACACCCTATAATTGTCTAGATACTTTTTTTGGAAAAATATGTTTAGTACCAATCTATGAGATCTGGTGAAGGATAGTCCTCTTCAAGACCTACAGGATTCATTCAGTTGAATCCACTTTTAATCATCGATCTGAGAAAACTGTTGTATATTTGCTGGGAGTTTACCCATTTTTGAATGAATACCACCATGCATGATGCCCATATATGAGAGTCTAGAGTTTACAAGGACACTTAATAGTTCTTAGGTTCATATTTTGACTTTGTAACGTCTTGCAGAGTTGGAGTAAATAAGGGAATAATAATAATAATAATTCCTTATTTCAAAAATTGTTTTAAGTGACAGGTGATCCAATAACATTATCATCAAATATTCAAGGTAATAGAGAAGATATTTTTTCTTTTTACAATAATGTTCATCTAGTATGAGGCCTGAGAATCACTCCTGGTAGAGGGTTACCGAGTAAGAGGCACAATTTATGTGGATATATAAGAAAGATAACGGTTAACCCTAGACTTGAACAGGTTAAGATTCTTGTGATCAGGGAAGCATCGTCTTGGGAGTTGCTTCCACGGCGCCGCTGTTCATGGGAAAAAGCTGCTTGAGTGGAACTTACATCTCACCAATAGAATATGAAAAGAAGCGGGAGGGTTCGCTACAATGGGTGTGGCATGGCAGGTCTTAGCCATGAAGGTTAGGACTGGTAGAACTAAGGAACATAGTTTATCTAAACACTTTCCATGGAAATAGCGACAGAGCAGTGAAAAGTTTGCAACATTTTGTCTGTGGGAAAGTTCTTGTTGAGTGTGAAATAATTTGTTCGCTCTACAACCCCTTTTCTCACAAGATGCT
>CAHIKZ030000411.1:662500-682500 GCA_903632075.3 Acanthosepion pharaonis
TAAATTATTGCAGATTAAAGTTGACTGGAAAGCATAGAAGCTGGAAGAGAGTTTCACAAGCAAGAAGTGTGAGAAAAGAAACATAGCATAGAACTTACTTCAAATTGATGAGATCTTGTCACTAGCCTCATACCATGCTTAAATTTTAAAAAAATCTAGGTACCATAGTGTAGAGCTCATCCAAACAATTGCCATGTATTATTTCAAGAAAAGGCACAGGGATGCAACTTTACAGTGGTGTGAAAGTGACTGAAACTGAGATGACAGATCGGGGCCAGTAATATTGCTGATTCTTTTTTTGATTTTATCAAAGAGCTCTAGATAAATAGCAGGAGCACCAATCCATATGTAGCAGTAATAATCTAAGCATGTACAAATGGTGGACTTATATGTGTAATATAGATTCTGGAGAGAAAACTTGTCTAGCATGACACAGTGAACCAACATTCTTAGCAGCTGACCTAACAATGGATTCAGTATAGTCTTTCCACTTCATGTCAGTCGAGAAAGTTAGCCCGAAATGGGTCACTCTCTTGGAGGTTAGCATCAGCCATGCTCATGGAAAACTAAAAGCGTTCTCTCAGATGGTGAATAGAGAGGAATTTAGTTTTGGAGGCATTAAAATTAACAAGCCATTCTTTGCCCTAGTTAACAACAGACTAATGGTAGTTTTGGACATCAGCAGCTAATTTGCCCTTATCGAATTGATCACACTATCGAGACAGGAGTAAATGGTTGTGTCATCAGTGTAGATACTAAGTTGAGAGCTGATGCTATCAGGAAGGTCAGTGATAGAGCCCTGAGAGACACCTGCATTATTATATATATATATATATATATATATATATATATATGCATGTTCTTTCTTCTGGGTTCTTGAATACCACTTTGCTCTTCAAAAATTTAAATGCAATGTCAGTTGTTATCTTTTGTCTCATTAATTCATGTTCTTTTATTGTTCCCTTTCCTTAATAATGTTTTCTTTTTCTCATATTCTCTAACACCTGGTAACCCCTAGCATCTTAGTGGCTTTATAGCCTTGTTTGGGGTGAAATGATTAAAAAAAAAAACAAATAAGCATTAATTGTAGAAACCTATAAATGATTTTACTGTTGAAAAGCTACTGACAAAGAATGAATGTTATATGTATAATATTTATTTTCTCTTTATCTCTTGTTTAGATCCAAATGTCACTAAGTTCCTCAGAGTTGAAGGCTTCAATCATAGAATATGACTCCAACGCGAGTGTACAGAAATCTATGGATAGACTGCAGACTGCGGTAAGATTATTATCATTTCTTTGTTTTCATCTCTTGCTTTTTGTCGTCTAGGGGTCTTGGCAAAGATCATCTTTCTTTGAACATTGTGAACTGGTGTTACAGAATCACAAAGAAAGAACTGTACCAAATAAGAGAAAGCACATCACTTGAGGACTTCCAACAGAAGTAACAATGAAAATGGATAGAACATGTAACTCAAAGAGAAAATAATGACATAATGAAGATGTTGGCATTCCACATTACTTCAAACAAAAGGTTAGGAAGGAAACCCCCATCAGTAGTGGGAAAAGCAATGACAGCTACTAGATTTGATAAACCTATTTTCCTGAAAATTTGATTTAAAAGAAAGATTTTATAAATTTCAACCAAAGATAGTACTGGCTGCTCAGTCAGTGAACACCCTCTATATCCCCCTCCCAATCAGCTCCTGCAATGTAATTTCAGCCCTTTCCCCTGAATCCTGTATATTGATTTCAATACCTGACTCTTGATTGAACACATGGTCACTAGATAAAATCTTTAATCTTATGTTTGCTTTTTCCTTCTGTGGTTTTAATTCTATGCTTAGCCTACTGATGAGATTATCAGAGCCTGACATGATTCTGCCAAATATTGTTTGAGGAACAAATAATATCAAGAGTCATAAAAAAATACGGCACTCTTGTACGAGGCTACTGCCGGACTAAGAAAATGCCAGATGACAGAAATCACTGCAAAAAAAAAAAACTTCTATGCAAACATAGACTTGCCAGCTCATTCAACATTTTGCTATGTTAGGAAAAAGGTAGAACAAAGATTAAAATAGGAAAAAAAATAATCATTAACTCTTCCAAGCAAGGTTTTTATTGTTTCATGCAATACTGTTTTAGTGTACCTACAGACGATAATGGGTGTGTCCTCATTCACATAAATAGAATAGTAAATACTGTATGTTGGTCTGCATTTGAAGACTCGTCTCCAGCTATGCTGGTCATTCGTCTCCAGCTATGCTGGTCATTCGTCTCCAGCTGTGCTGGGGATGCTCTCTGAGCAGTCTCATCTCAGTAAACAGCCAGCGAACCCTGTTTTATACAGGGTCTACAGGGAATTTTTGGCCAAGCCTACGGGCTCAGATACCCCACATTAAATTTGGCCTTGTGCTACATCTGACCGCGTGAGGTGGTTGGTAGATATTTGGAGATTCATTGTAGAATTCACTTGACTCACTTTTAGCAGTTGACTACTTTTACATGCCACTGATGAATCTTAATGTGTTGTTCTTGTCCTAAATATTATCATTCATTACCAACTTTTGTGTGATTATTCTATTCAGTAACCTTCCGTAGGTTACAACAAATACAAAGGCTAAAAACAACCTTAAACCAAAAAATAATATATACTTACTATTCTCAGTAGTAAATATGCAGCTATATATAAGATATCAGCAAGATCTTCTTTCTTTTTATGTGCCATGTCCTTTCAGGACATAGGCGATCATGGCTCTCCACCTCCTCCTATCCCTTGCAGCTCTCAACAAGTTCCTTCTCTCTTCTTTTTCCCCCAGACCACATTCTGTCATCCACTTGCTTAAGCCCGCCAGCTTGTCCCTCTTTCCCTCTAAAATGTGAGTATCAGATTCTCCAGACCCTCCTTCCTCATTATGTGTCCCAGAAACTTCAGCTGCCTCTTCCTGATATTAAGTATAAGCCCCCTCCTTGTTTGCAACCTAAGATCTCATCGTTACTCACACACTCGGTCTATGATATCCGTAGCATCCTTCTGTCGAAGCATATCTCCGTCGCCTCGAGTCTCTTCTTCATCTTTGAGGAAATCATCCAGCATTCGCTGCCGTAAAGAAGGACAGATGTCACGTAACAGCTCAGTATTCTTTCCTTTATTGCATAACCAAAACACTCTGCTGCTGTTGACTGCTGCAGAAAGTTGTAAGCAACATGTGGTACTATCCCCACAACCAATAATGAAGTAATAGTGAATGTTTAAAAGAAAAAAAGTGCCAAACCATATGAAATGCCATGGAATAAAGAGGTGAGACTCTATATGTTTGTGATTGTGTAAAATGTAACAAAAACATACTAAATGTTTTTAATGGATATCTATTAGGTTGTCCCAAAAGTTCGTAAACACTTGCAAAAAATTGAAATTTTACTCGCCAAGTAATAACAAAAACAACAAAAATCATTCCTCAAAATAAAGACCATCATTTTCCAAGACTTTCTGCCATCGATCTCCAAGCTTTCGGATCTGGTGAAAGTACCATTCAGCCGGCTTCGAATCTTGACACACTTCTTCAACTTCATCAAACAAGTCGAATTGGCGGCCCTTCAGAAAGTGTTGCATTGAACGGAAAAGGCCGTAATCTAATGGAGCACAGTCAGGACTGTAGGCTGGATGTGGCAGAACCTCAACGCCGTCCAGCTCTTCAAACTTGTCTTTGGTCTTCCTGGCGGTGTGTGGCTTGGCATTGTCCTGCTGCATCAAAGCGTGTTTTCGATTGATCAGAGCCTGGTACTTTTGCTTCAACTTTTCGTAGACCCGCTACAGTTGCTGACAGTAAAGTTCGGCACTGATGGCACGACCATTCAGAACCAACTCAAAATGCACGATTCCTTCAAAGTTCCACCAGACGCACAATATGACTTTCTTGCCGAATTGATCTTTTTTTTGAAACAACGGTGTCTTGCCCTTTCTGAACCCATCGCTTGTCTCGATTGTGCTGGATTGTGTTGCAAAAAAATTAAATTTTTCGCAAGTGTTTACGAATTTTTGGGACAACCTAATAAAAAAAAAAAAAAATAATGTTTTTTATGCTTTCGCAGTTTGCGTAAAATCATCCACCCCTGGTCTATGTATTAATTGCGTGCAAAAGTTTCTATCAACCTCTTTTTTTTTTTTTTTTTTTTTTTTTTTTTTTTAAATAAAAAGTTTTGACAACTTCTATACATACCTGATGTAGGGTTAGTTTCTTCATTGTTCTTGTATTACTTTTTGTTTTCAGTGGCAGTGTTGTGGCTTTGATTCTTACCAAGATTACGAATTCAACAATCTATTCAAATGCAGTGCTAAAGGAGAGAGAGCTTGTGGTGTACCCCCATCTTGCTGTATTACAATTGAGGTACGTAAATCACTTTGACCTGATATTATACATTGTAGCCTACCAAACTTCATCATGTTGTGCATTTTGTGACTTAGACAAAAGCTTGAATCCATTTGTTCCTGTCATGAGTAGTAGTATACTACATACTCTGACTTAAAATTGCCAGTGAGCTATAGTTATAGCTTTATTTATGCTAATTACCTATTAGCTAAACCAATCTCATTACATCTCCCTGAATATTTGGGGTTTCACACCCTCTGTGGATCTGCAGCTTCTCCTACATTCTCTCACATCTCTCTTTGGTTTCATGAGTATTTCATGTACATTTTAATTACTTTTCTACATTTTTCCACTGGTACAACTTAATCCTCACTACAAATTAGACCATTTTCTATTGATAGTTTGTGTCTGATTTCTTTGTATGGTCTTTCTGCTTTTAAACAATTACTTCATTTATTGTTCCTTATTCTAGATAAAATTCGACTTAAGACTAGATTGTGTAATGTTTCCATAACTAGTCTATTCATGAGCAACCCATCCGTTTCCTCCCAATGCAAAAATTCATCCTCAAATTTTTTGTTTTTATCATTTTGTTCCTTTTCAAATTGTAGTCAGGACAATGTGTCTATGTGTAGCATTGTGTTTTCTATAGATTTCTATATTTTATTCTATATCATAATCAAAAGCCATTAACTTCATAGCCCATCTTAATATTCTGGATGATGTAACTTTCAGCAATTCCTTCCTAGGATGGAATATAAATCGATAAAAATAATAAAAATTGTCTTGATACTCAAGTGCTTCCTTTTCACATTTCAAAGTAGTTCAATTCAGCTGGTGTCAATGTCCTGGAAAGGTACATCAATCACCAGGTGTCCTTCCTGAGATAAAATTGCCGATACAGACTGGCTACTCGCATCTGTAGTTAATGTAATGTCCTTTTTAGGGTCAAAAATCTTGACCACGTTTTTTTTAGATAGAGCTTCTTTTAATTTAATGAAGGCTATTTGGTGTGTTCTAATCCATTCAAACTCCTAATTCTTCTTCTGCAAGTCAGAAAACACTTTAATTCCCTTAGAATATTTTGACACAAATTTGCTATAAAAATTGGCTAATCCAGAAATGATTACAATTCTTTTTTATTAGTTAGAACAGATACATTTAATATTTTGTATTGACGTCTGCTCCGGCAAAGTATTATTTTCTGAAATGTGGTAACCCAAGAATTTTAATTCTTTGCAATTGAATACACACTTATCTTTGTTTATCATCATTCCTGCCCTTCCTCAACTTATCCATTACAAATTTAGGTTTTTGTTTCAGTTCTTCAGTGGCCCCGACCTAAACATACTGTTCAGTAGTACTCTTTCTACTCTCCCCACTAACAAATTTTCCATAGTCTTTTTGAAAAATCAAGCTGGCCATCTTAATTCCAAATGGTAAGTGGGACGACCTAAGTGAGTCTATGGGAGAATTTATTGTTGCGTTTTCTTTTAGTTCCATCATCTATTTGAATTTGGTGGTTCGCATTTTTTAATCAATTTTCATAAAATATTTCATTCCTGCCAGAGAATATATGTTTTCTATGTTTAGAATAGGGTAGGAATCCAAACAAATCTTACGATTTATGTCTACTTTGTAATCTCTGCAAATTCTAAAATCACCTTCGGGTTTCTTAAAACCACAATAGGTGATGCCCATTTGCTACCTCCAGGATCTACATATTAAAGAATGTCTTCTTCCACCATATTATGCAGCTTATCAACTACCATTGGATTTATGTTAATGGGAAGCCTATGGCTTTCAAAATATGATGGATTGATATTTCTTTTTAGCTTAAGGTTCACTTTATAGTTTTTTTAATGTCCCAGTTTTGGGACTTTCTGTTTTCATAGCATTAAGTAAACATGTGCTATTAATTTTATCAAATCAGTTCCTACAAAACCATGACTTTTTATACAGTCTACAACCATAATAGTGATGGTTTCAAATCTATTTTTTGTTTCAAAAGGGCCCTAATATTTTTAAAAATGCTCCATCAAACTGTCTTGATCTTACTAATTTTGGTTTCAATAATTGAGAAAGCCCTTCCAGAGGATCTATAGGTGGAAAGTTTATGTAGCAGCCCCTGATGCCACACCTTATCATAGGCCTTTGATATATTTAGATTAATGATTTTTGTGATGAATTTATTGTCTCCTGCCTTACGAATCCTGTCAGTAATGGCAGGTTAATAGGAATTCAAGAAGAAATTAGAAAATTGATATTGTAGATGACCTGGGCTGATGGGAATTCCGTTTTTTCTTATTTAATTTTTTCCAATTCCTTTTCTTGGCCAGAAAGTATGAATACTGTTCAGTGGTAAAAATGTTCAGATCATTATTATTCTTGGAAGAAAAGCTTAATGATTGTACATACAAACAAGCAGGATAATAATATAGAATCCTGTATAGAAAGTGTAAATGATTCCATCCAAGAAGAGCCAGAGATCAGGCCCAGATATTACACTCTGATCCTATGTAGAAAAGTAAAAGTCACACATATAAACAAACTTTATAATAGTATAGATCAATAGGTTGGAGATCAGACACAGATACTACACTCTGATCCAAGATTGGATAGTGTAATGATCATGCATAAAAACAAGCTGAATTATAGCATAATTTTAATAAAGGCCACTGGATCTTGCAGTTAAGTCATATATAAAAACTAGTTGGTTAATACTACTAGTTTAATAGCTGCCCTCTCAGGCGGCATTTAAACTAGCTCCTCTGGTGGGCTCTTGATTAGACCTTCATCACAATAGTTAGAGAGGAGTAGATGCAATAGGTAACAATAAACTACAGAACTCAAAATTGATCGCTGCATTTGAATATTGCATTAATATCTAAGCTTACTTTTTAAAAGTTCAACGATAATTCTTCTGCTGCCACTTAATTTAAAGACAATTTGATGTATGTAGGGCCTTACTTTCTGTACAAACAATTATTTTTATTTCATGGGTAACTTTCACTAGATTTTGCAATTAATTTCGATTATACCCAAATTTATTTCCAAGTTATAAAAATTGTTATCGTACAAAAAATCACATAAAAAAACCATTGAAAACAATTACAGTAATGAAAACTTGGAAATGCAAAATTTCCAGATTGCAGGCCTGGATTTTGCCCGGAATGTTTTAAATTTGCTCACAGAGTCGGTCTGATTCCAAAATGCTATGATATGTTGGGCTACGGTCTCTAGGAGTAAAGTTGAAAATGTGTGACGCAGTGATATTCGCATTTATTATATTGATAGAAGATCATTATATTCCAATTCTTATATCCTGTCAAATGTTTCCTTGTTTAGACAATAAAAGATACAGTCAAATTGTAATATATCTATATTTTATTTTTCCCTTCTAGATTTTTGCTTGATTGCTAATATGTGAACAAAATCAGATAAACACTTCTTTTAACATTAAATTATTTTTTCAGGGTCATTTCCCCAAACTGTCCTGCGGCTATAATGTTCGACGTAACCTGGTAAGTGATGAATCTATATCTGTATTTTCACCTTTCTGTCTTCTATGTGACAACTTAGTGCAGTGGGAAGGTACATTCGGAATGAAGATTTCCAATAGTTGAAAGATCCTGTTATAATTGTGCATGTCCTCCTCCCCATTTGTTATTTTGCACGTCCATTACACCCTGCCAATACGTCATAAATAGTGGGCTATTCCATTATGATCATTTGGAAAGAGGGGAAAAACCACTACTTGGTTTCAGTGAGAAAATCAAAGAAAGATAAAAGTTGAGAGAGAATTAACCTTTACCATGCTAATTTCTTTCTAGAGTTGTCTCCCCTGCCACTGCATTTTTTTTTTTTTTTTGAGGGTGCAAAAACATGAACACATGTTTTAAAATTGTTATAACTTTCTTTGTATTGTGTGTATAGATGTTAATTTTTGTATGCTAATAAAAGAATGAATGAGTAATGTTTTGATGTAATTCATTACGTTTTGCATGCATGTTTTGTTGGATAATAATGTGGCCATTTTTGTTTACAAAAAAAATTATCGGTGTTACACCTTGTGTAGAGTCTAGAAGAATTCAAAATGCCATCAGAAAACAAAAGTTTAGCCTTGTTCCAAATCAGTAGTAACTGATTTCCAGCTTAAAATACTGGAAATAACAGTTGACAAGTGTTTATTTATAGCAACCATCTCAAGGTGATAGAATGCGCCTAGAGTAGCGAAGGGAGACAATTCTATGGCGACTATTGTCACCTACAGTGTGGTAAAGGTTAAATTAAGCTGATAAGAACAGATACAACTCTATGATCTTAGCCAAAAGGATGAGAATTGATGGAGACTGTGATAATGTGCCATTTTTCAGATGCACAATATCGATTAATGAAAACCAATTAAGTTAACTGCACAAAATCCAGTTACCATAAATAAAATAACATTGTTGGATTATTTTAAAATTATTATTAAGAGAAATGTTCATAAGACGGGTATTTGAATAGTTGTAATAATAACAACAAATATGAGGATAATAGTCTGAATGTAAATGACATATGTAATGATAAATCTTCATCTCATAAATTCAGAGAGTGAGACAATCTTTTTGTTGGCCCTGTAAAGGGAAGGATAAGGTTTAATATTGCAGTAATTTTTAAGAGAGACATAAACATTCCAAGAGTTATTTGGACCATTGATCTCATTTTTTGTGTTGCTATTATAATATTTTGGTTGATCAATTCTAGCCTTCTTTTGTTGTGTATAGAAGATGCCTTCTGTAATTTTGAGAAGTCATTATCATTCCAAGAATGATTCGGATTATTGATTTAGTCATAGTTCTTTGTTATGAAAACATTTTGCCTCGTCGACTCTAAAGCGTTCTTCAGTTGTCCAATCTGCACAATGACACTGTTCGATAGGGCAAATTTTCAACTACAAAACAATAACTTTCTACATTGCAATCACTAGTTATGTATTTTGCACAAGTGTCTGCATTTGCGCCTCATAAAATTCTGCGCCAACAGAGGCAAGCCTTATTTTTATAGTCGTAATGATTGCATCATTGTCAGGAAAATATTGTCCCTAGAGTTCATCCTTCATTAACTGTAATAGATGAAAGTCTGCATTTGGTCTCTTCATCTATGTGGTGTGTAATGGAGGAAGGTTCACCTTCTGCCATAACACCATGCAATTTTTCAGTTGCAAAACTCTTTTCCAATTTATCCTCACCAGCACCTGCATGTTGCACGTCATAAAAATCCTTCTTTAATGCTAGGAGATGAAAAGTGACGGGACCAAATCCAGAATATGAGGTAGATAAGGGAGGAAGGGTGAACCTCTACTGCATGTTGGAAGTTTTCAGTTACAAAACTATTTTTCAACATTGATATTGGCAGCAATTAACAAGTGACTGCATGTTGCACCTCGTAAAAATCTGTACCAACAGAGGCAAACCTCTTTTGCACAGTTTGTTATATAGGAATAAAGTGTCACTGCTGACACTTGTGTTTGAATGTAGATCGCAAGTGAACAAATGCATGTGATCTCATTATTGAATTAGGTAGATCACATGTCTGTAGCGGAAATGCATATATAGAGGAAATCCCATGATGTATGATGTGTTCGCTCTCCTCTATCTTCTGTTACTAGTCATACCGTTATTCTATTCTACTCTTTTTACTCACTATACAAAGTACTATTATTATAAGTATTAGCCAAAGTCGTTTGACCAGTATTGGTCAGTGGTGTATTGTAATTGGTATATGTGATTACAAAGACTCTACTATTTTGGTTTAGATGAAGTATACAGCAAGTGTACATTGACATTATAAAAGTGGCAACAAAGGATCATTTTGATGTCATAACACAGTCGTATTGATTGAATCTTTGTCAGGAAAATATAGTTCGTATAGTCCATCCTTCATTAACTGTAAGAGATGAAAGATGAAGGGATCAAATCCATACTATGCGGTGTGTAATACAGGAAAGTTCAACTTCTGCCATAGCACCATGCAATTTTTCAGTTGCAAAACTATTTTTCAACATTGCCATTGGCAGCAATGAACAAGTGAATGCATGCTGCACTTTATAAACATCTGCACTAATAAAGGCAATCTACTTTTTCACAATGGCAATGATTGCATCATTGTCATGAAAATGTAGTTGTAGCACTTTGTCTGATGCATAAAACTAACAGTCATCATGCAATGTTGATTCCTATGTATACACTGACTATATCTACCATATATACTTGTGTATAAGTTGATTTCATGTATAGTGTGACCTCTGAATTATTTTGCATTAATTTTTACCACTCTGTGGTAAACAGTCACATAGAAGCAAGTGAGCCAGAGTGGCTTTCATTAATGCAAAGGAAAATAAGTGTCTTACCTCAACGTGCGGCATGTGGCATCAGCATTTTGTTCTTTGAAAATGGCATTACACTCCCGTCAAACTATTCCAGCAGTATGTGCTTTAATGGGGATTTTTTTTGTACAGTTTGGCATGGTATGACTAGTAGCAAGTCGTTTGGTGATTGGTCAGACTGGAGGAGGCTATTTGCCTGGGTAACTGAGAACAAAAGTGAAGAACGCTGATTGGTTGGTCAGCCGCAGTGTTGGCCTGATAAAAGAGGGCTGAAGCAGTGAGAAGGCAGAACGGTTTTACATTGGTGAGGTGTGTGAAATGCAAGAACAGCGGATTGAACAAGTGGTATCTTGTATTGTATAAATGACATTCGAGGAATAGAGACTCATTTAACTACATCCTCCAAATAGAATTTACTTGTGTATAGTGTAACTGGTCCCCAAAAATTTATGATTTTTGAACCTATTCAAAAGAAAATTACCTGTGTATAGTGTGACATCCTATTTTTTAATTTTTAAAAGGTTAATCATCAAAACTCACACTATACTCGACTATATACGGTATTGCTCTGTCTTTGATATTGAGCACTCTTCCCTTATAAATATGGCTAATTTAAAATAATATATATATTGAATAAATTACAGACATTATGTCTGCTAATTTTTAATAAAATCTGTTCATACTCACGAATAATCTTCTGTGTATTGTTGTTAAAGGATGAGAGAAATGTGCTATAGCTGTTTAAATTTCCTTTTATTTTCATTTCCCAAGTACTTTCAATCTTCTAAGATCATCTTCAGGGGTGCAAGTAGTACAAAACTATATGTTGTTCATTAGTACAAGTCATTATACAAAGTTATGCATTTATTAGTACAAGTATTTATACAAAATTATGTGTGTTTGTACAAAGTTATGCATTATCCATTTATGTAATATTTTCATTATGCTTTTAGAAGCAAAATGGTTGACAGTATGCTGAATGTTCATTTGAACATGAAAAAGTTATCATTTATGGAATTTTTTTCATGTTATAATGTCATGGTCATATGTGCATTAAAGTGTGAAAAATTAAAAGTTACGATAATGGATAACAATGTATAACTTTGTATAAATACTTGTACTAATGAGCAACATATAGTTTTGTACAATGTAAACGATAATAACTCCTGATCCCAGACATTCAGAATTTGGAGATGTATGCGGAATTGAAAAAAAATAAGAACGTTTTTAGTACGTTTCTCTCATTATTTAAAAAAATGATTACCTATAATTTTAGAGAAAATGTTTATTAAGCTTGTGTTATTTTGATGTGACAATCCTATTATAATTGTGCTTGTCCTTCCCTTTGTTAGTTCACACGACCGTTACGCCCTGCCAATATCTCATAAATAATGGACTATTCTGTTTTGATCGTAGGCGAAAGAGCGGAAAGGACACTACTTGGTTTCAGAAAAAGAAAGAAAAAAGGGAATGATAGAAGTGTTTAACATTTCCTGCCAATACCTCATAAATAATGGACTATTCCATTTTGATTGTGTGAAAAGAGGGGGGGGGCAGACACTACTTGGTTTCAGTGAGGAAAAAAAAAAGAAAAAAAAAGGGAAGATAGAAGTGTTTAACAGTGAAATGAAAAATTTTCATTCATGTCAACTTCTTAAAATAACGACCAGCATTTATATTTTATTATATTGCAATATTTTTACAATGTGATAGGGTAATTTCTACTGATATTTTATTGTTGTAGAATTCACCATGAGCTTACTCAATCATTAACTTAAGAATTAAGATTCATCTGAATATTAAAATAGGAAAACTATGAAATTTTCACTGGTTAAAACTAGTACCTATCAATTTTCTTAAATTACTGTAGCGATATCAGTTGTCACCTGATATCTTGTTATGGACACATCTGCAGGATGTTACAGAAATTGTTTTGACAATTATCATCTTAACAAAGATTAGCTGAGTCAAATGGACTAAGAACCGGGTCAACCGAACCTAGGTTCTTGATGAATGACTTAAATGAAAACTGACAGGGCAAAGAATGCCTGTCTCTATAAGACAGCGCTCCCTAGCAGCTTAAACCAGAAGATTGCTCACCCAATACGCAAAAGGATGGTATATGCTGTTTAGACTGTTCACCCCCTATTCACTATACTGCCCATTTTCTACAACTGGTCCTTACAAGAATATTGCAACTGAATTAAATTGGTCAATTGCCACAATTTTGTTTCATGTTATTTTTTTTTCTTGGATAACGATCCAGCCAAAGAATTATTTTCCTTGTATTAAGCCGCAAGTGTTTGACTGGAAAAAGCTGCACTTTGTGAATGAACCTTGTGTCTGCTCTGAGCTGCAACACTACACTACTGTAATTTATTTTTGTTCAATAAAACGTAATAAATAAAAATGTTTATTGCTTTTGCTGTACCCTGTACATCTAATGTAATATGTTGCAGCAATAAATCTTTTTTTTATTTGTCAAAAAGATATAAAAAAAAAAGACTTTAGATGAACCGACCACATTCCAAGGTACCTTTATGTAAATCTACTTGAGCCAGGGTTACCATAAAAAGCTAAAGCCATTCTCATAAGTGTCAAGGTTACTCTTAGTTAAGGCCACACTCATCTGAGCCTTCTATAGTCATGGAGACCCTAATGTGAGCTTAACATAATCAAGTTAACCCTTAATTGATGCTACCATGGCTCTCCCTGAAATATTTCAGTCATGAAAGGATTAAAAATATTTGTTTCTATTTTTTAATTACAGACTATGGATCCCCAGGCAAGCTCATATGTCTATACTGAGGGGTGTACACCCCACCTGCGGTCCTTACTCGTGCTACGACTGGACATTGTTGGTATGGTAGGACTAGGAAGTTCCATACCCCAGGTAAGTCCATCTTGCTTGATAAGTTACCCTCCATCAATCAGACTAATAATATAGTGATCTTAGATTTAGATGTAACAATGATAACTGAAAAAATAAAGATAATACCGTATTTGACGACATATAAGATGCACCCCAATTTCAGCAGGGTAAATTAAGAAAAAATTAGTAATTAGTAAAATTATTAGTAAATGGTACAGGCTAGGATATATTTCGGAGGCATTATTTTGGTTAAACAAGCCATGATTACAATTAACTGAAAAATAATAGGAAAAAAGAACACAAGCCTATAAAAACTTTATTATATCCTTTATAGGATCTGTACAACCTGCGTCTTATGAATGTCTTATTATAAAGACTGAATATGGAGGTGGGGAGGGTGAAGATAAAAAGAAGAACAGGGATCAAGGCATCAGATGATGTTGATTGATATTACATTTAAATTTTTGAAGATTATAGTTATCATGGAAGCAAGTAAGAGGAAGGGAGTTCCCCTGTCAGGAAGTGTGAGAGAAAAAACTGTTGGAGCAGAAGAGGTGGTTACATTTAACTATTTTGACAGTAAAAGGGTGGGACAGAGTTGCCAACCTAGTAGCACGCTTAAATTCATGCACTCGGAGCACCAGTGAAAATAGCTCGTCAGAGCAGATGCCATGAAAATATTTATAGAAAAGACAAAGGAAAGTGACATTACATCTGTGAGAAAGTGACTGGAATCAAGACCCCCAGTCAGGGCTGATCACGTTCCATATCCGTCTTCGGATTTTGTCAAGAACCTCAAGATGAACATTAAAGAACAGGAATTAAGAAGACAGAAGATAGTGATTGACATTGCATTTAAATTTTTGAAGATCAAAGTTGACTGGAAAGTATGGAACTGGAAGAGAGTTCCACAAAACAGAAGTGTGAGAAAAGAAGCATAGAACTTACGGTTACATCTATCCATTTCAACTGTAAAATGATGAGACCTTACTGCCAATCTAGTACTGCACTTCAATTCATAAAGTCTAAGTACTGTAAAAGAAAGTCTATCAGAACAAACACCTTTGAAATTATTTATAGAAAAGCCACATGGAAGCTTCATTATGGCAGTGGGAGAGTGATTGAAGGTGAGATGCCAGGTCAGGACCAATAACATTATTCTTATTCATATTTTATAAAAAAATCTCTAAATACATAACAGAAGCACCAGACCAAATGTGGTAGCAATATTCAGTGCGTGGACGAAGGGTCGACTTACAACACAGTGAACCAACTTTCCTTGCAGTAGATCAAGCAAGTGATTCAATATAATCTTCCCAGTTCAAGTCAGCAGAATTTGAAATCCACTCATCTTTATGTCAGCAAAGATGAGTGAAAAATATTTAGAATAGAATAATTTTTTTTATGTGAAAGCAGACAGATAATGGTTTATTTAGAGTGTAGCCTGCAGCTACAGTTTTAACCTTAGCACTCTGCATTATTATTACTTCCCTTTCTACTGCATTCTTTTTCAAGGTCGCTTAACTGCAGTATCTTTATTGTTGATTTAAATTCAAAGATGTTTTCTGTTGCCAAAGCAGGATATGACAACAATGAAATGCAAACAAATTTAAATTCAGGGATCAGAGACACCTTCAGTGATAGGATAAACTTTTTGTACAGCAAATAAAGTGATAAAAGTTAATGTTGCTAGATGAAGAGTATATATTCAGTCTCAGTCAATCTAACACAAGGCCAACATGTGGTGAGTTCTTTGAGACCAACTTGTTAACAATTATTCTACAGCCAGCTACTGTCGAAGCATTTCTTAAAGATTCTTTTTGTTTATATTATTTTTCAGATTATCGGATTTTTGCTGGGTTACTATTTCATACGACGCGTCGAGGAATACCATGTTTGGTATCGAGTTGGCGCCATTGGTTCTTCGATGTCGACCAGTTCTTGAGATTACTGCCCTGGCTTGTCTCTTTTGCGGATACTTGCTACTGCTGCTGCTGCTGCTACCATTGCATTGCCAACCTCCTCTTCCTCCTCCTCTCTGAAACATCCTCAGCATCTCCCTCTTTCCCTTCATTGCCTTTATTTGGTTTTTTGCTTCTTGAATGTGGGTTACTGTTAATTTCTCCACTGTTGTTCATATTTTTTCCACTCCCCTGTAAATGTATCAATTGAGTTGTATAAAAATGCTCAATATTGGGCTTAACCTTTACACACCAACACACACACATATATATATATATATATGATGCTATGTCTGTCCCATAATAGTTGTTGCATTTAGTTTATTAGATGTGTATGCAATTGTAACAACAATTATAGAACTAGGTAGTAAAAAAAAAAACACATGGACAAATGCATACTTTATATAACTTTATATACGCATTCACACACACACACATACAAAGTGTCAGTGAATGTTTGTGTATCACCTTTTATAAACATATTCACAGTTTAATACAAACAGCCATACATATGCACATACATTTACAGTTTCCCACATACACATTTATGGGTATATATATTTATAAACATATATATTCAAAGCCAAATGTATGTGTACACACATATACGTATATACACAGATACATATGTTCATGCAAACAAGTGTGTGTGTGTGTGTGTGTGTGTGTGTAGATATATATGAAGAGTGGACACTGAGTGGTGACAGTCTGTTTTATGCTTGAATGCAGTCTTCAGGCCATACTGAATATATTCAAGCATGTAACAGATTGTCTCTGCTTAGTGTTGACGTCATTATCTTCCTATATTCATACCCACTCTGTCCTGGATATTGAGCACTTTTAACCATAAATATAGCACACCTTAAAATTATATTTTTATCATATATATATACACACACACACACACACATTTCAAATAATAATAATAATAAATGCCACTTATGTTGTTTTGTTTTTGTTGTTTTTTTTTGTTGTTAACAGTGCTCAATATCGGTAATAGAGCGACTATAAAATCAAATATTAGGTGATGCTTGAAATTACCTTAAAAAACAGCAAAAGGGTCTAAAATTTTTATGGATCCCTGTCTTCACAAGATATTTGGCATTACTCTCACTTTCACAATATAAATTCAGAACCTTGTATTTGAAAATTGATTTATATCATGAAACTGACAGTAATGCCAAAAGTTTGTTAAGACTAGAATTTTAAATTTTTTTGAAGGTTTTTAAAGCCAATTTTAAACATCAGTTTATTTTATATATATATATATATATATATATATATATATATATATATATATAAAAGACAAAAGGAAAACTTATGTTAACTAATGCATTTCGCCCTCTGATGGATTTTGTCAAAGCAAATGATAAAGTTCATTAGCAGATGAAATGCATTGGCAAATATAAGGTTTTCTTTTGTTTTTATCCATATTGTTCTATTAATTTTACAGATATATTTTTTATTTTTAGTTATATCTGATAAACACACACACACACACATATATATATATATCATAAAATGGACTAAGTCCGACAATTATTTTAATATATTTTATATTTATACGTTATTCTTATAGATACAAATATTTAAGTAAATGCTCTGTTTATAACAAACAAGATTAACAACGTTTACTGGCCTGAATGTCTGAGAAGTTTCATAGAAAATATATGCCCTCTGATGGTAATTGAACCTCTATACTACACACAACCATCATTTGGTCCGACGTACTATACCATTTAGCTACAGAGGAAGCATCTGGTTATCAAAGTCAAATTACTGTTTTTAAAAAAAACAAATTTCCCATGATCTTTCTTGAGTGATCATATCTGTTTGAAGCGTATCTTAGCAGCTCTATTTATAATAAACAGAATTAATTACATTTACTTAGTCCATTTCATAATGTACATTGTCATTTGTTTACGTTAAAATACGCTATGAGCAGATCATGGGAAATTTGTTCAAAAACAGTAATTTGACTTTACTAACAAGATGCTTTCACTGTAGCTAATTGGTATAGTACGTGAGGCTGAATGATGGTTCCGTGTAGGATGAAGGTTTGATTCCTGTTGGAGGACATATTTTCTATGAAATTTCTTAAGCATTCAGACGGGTAAATGTAATTAATACTGTTTATTATAAACAGGGCATTTACTTAAATAGGTGTATTAATAAAAATAACGTATTTACAGAAATGTGTGTATATATATATATATATATATATATATATATATATATATATATATATATATATATATATATATATATATATATATATATATATATATATATATATATATATATGATTTTTCAATTGTAATTAAATGGCTTCTCTGACAAATATACACGAGTGTTAGAGTGTGTATCTGATTAGAAAGAAAAACTTAAATATTCCAGCCATTGCTTTTTCATAACAACTTAAGGTGCACATTTGTCCTCTGGATTTTGTTGTCGGTATTTGTGGAAAAGCGAAGAAACTTTAAAAATAGCTTCACCACAAGCATATTTCCACGCGTTGTCTTTTGTGAATCTTTGGCCTCCCTCATCTGGAAAATAGCCTCAGAGTGATTGACTGAAGTATCAGAGACAATTTTTTTTTTCTTTTTCTTTTTCCTAGTCAACATCTCTCCATTTCTCTAGGAGAATTTCATGGCATTCTTTGATGCTTACGGTCAATCCAACACCCCTGGATTTTTGGTTTTTTTGTACATTTTTTCTCTCTTATTGTAGAAGTATCATTGTTAAAAATATCTAGCCTTGAATTCTGTGTTTCGTGGAGATAAATTTTCTGGAATGTTTTCATTAAAAAACAAATGAAAGGAAGAAAATGGGTTTAATATTTTTTTTTCTGTTCAAAAAGTTATCATGAAATGACATTATCATACACTTTGTGTGAAGGTCAGTAATTTATTACTTACACTTATGTGAGTGTTATTTTAATACTAATCTCTGTATTATTATGACTATTTAGTTGTGTGTGTGTATAAGAGTCATGGTCTCAATGATGAGACCTTAAACAGTTGGTGTGAATCTTAGCCTATGAGTGAGTATCTTGCATCCCAGTCTTTCATGCTTTCTGCCCACATACATTATTTACTATTTGAAAAATCCCGCTTATACAAGTGAAATATCTATGTATCTACGAAGATTTAAATATAAAAATTTAAAAAAAAAAAAAAAAACACTCGTTTAACTATCCACATCATTTTTATATCTACCATTTTTGTTACTTATATATATATATATATATATATCTTTCTTTGTTCATTTATAACTATCTATCTCAGTCTGTTCATATTTATCTATCTATCAATGTAGTATTCTTTGGTGTGCATAAATAGTGTTTAGATGCAGGTGAAAAGCCAGTATTTTGAGGGTTGGTTATTAAAACAGGCCAAGATTTTTGCTCTCCCCTATTTAGAGTGACCCAATATTTTTATGTGTCATACTAATCAGTATATTTGTGTACTTTTAAAATCTGAACTACCCATACGCTGCATCTATTTCAGCCACTTCATCTCTAAGTCAGCTATATTTCTCCCCTTATATACACACACACACACACACACACACACACACACATATATATATGTAGAATATTATATGAAAAGATTACTTTTAAATATCAGTTGATAAAATTGATATTTAAAAGTTAAGTAATCTCATCACTAATTTCATATAATATGATTAATGCTCTATTTTTAATATTATTTTAATAGTTTTAATATTGATCACTATATATAAAAATATTTGCTGTTTCTTACATCTTTATATATATATATATATATATATAATTCTTTTATTTATATATGTACTCACACACTTGTTGATATGCTTATATATATCTCTACATGTATCCATGCTTGTCTCTCATATATATATATATATATATATATATATATATATATATATATATAAAGAAAATTAATATATATATATATATATATAAAGAGAAAATTAATATATATATATATATATATATAAAGAGAAAATTAATATATATATATATATATATATAAGAAAAATATATATATATATATATATATATATAAAGAGAAAATTAATATATATATATATATATAAGAGAAAATTAATATATATATATATAAATATATAATATATATATATATATATATATATATATATATATAAAGAGAATAATATATATATATATATATATATATATATATATATATAAAAGAAAATTAATATATATATATATAGTTTCAAATTTGTTATATAGTAGTAATCTTATAACCTGTAAAAATGTTTTCAAATACCAAAACTTGTAACCAAAGAGAAATTCATGAAAGAAAAAAATATAGAAAATAAACAATAATTGAAAAAAAAAAAAAAAAATAATGAATATATAAATAAATTTGGCAATCCAGAGGTCATAACCATAAATAACCCTAAGCATGGA
>CAHIKZ030000411.1:685000-695000 GCA_903632075.3 Acanthosepion pharaonis
TAAAGTAGAAACAAATCATGGAATATACAAAAAAATTATATAATTCTGCTTAAGATTGTGGATTTTGTTACCTAATTTCTAAGGTGTACCTACATGAAATAGGAAGCTCCTGTGGAAACATAGTGTGAGTTTGAATCTCTTTAGGAACTAAACTGTTCTGAATTTCTGTAATTTAATAGCGCCTACTTATATCTGTCTTGCCCGTCTCTGTTGATCTCTTTGAAACTCGTTAACACAGTTCAGGCTTATGGCCATATCATGTTGGAACACCAGTTCTTATACGATCACTGAAGTTAAGCGATGTCAAGTCTGGTCAGTGCTTAGATGCTTGGGAATACTGGTTGCTATAAGCTTGGATGTGAAGGTGGTGCAATGGATAACAACTTGGAATTGGAAATCGGAGATCCGAGTTTGAATTCCAGTCAGATTTGTTATATTCACATTATGTGCAAATACCATTGGGAAAGGTATGAATCCATCTCTTCTTCTCCCCAGCTATGGGTTAATTAGTAGGACTTGTATCAATAAAATTATTATCTCCAAAAAATTAATTTCAATCTGAAAATATTTTCTGGCTTTAAATAACTTGCAAACGGTTGATAAATCATAAAAAACACACCTTAAATAAAACCTCATCCACTAATTAGGCTGGTGAGTTTTTTTTTTAATTTTTTTTGTAAAAGTATATATCTTTGTGATCTTTTTGCAGAATTAAACAAAATATCTTTAGATCATTAATCTCAAACTAAAAGACAGAAGGAAACGGTATCTGCCTTTACTGATGGATGGAATTGTTTATTTCATTGACTAAGTGTGTAGCTTAAAGAATTTGTTAACCTTCAGTTTAGACCACATTATAAAAAAAGATTTTAAAAAAATGAGAAAAAAGTCAGCATCAGTTGCTTTTAAAAAAAATTAGAAAAAAAATGAGGAAATCCATGCTCAGCAACAAAATGGCTCTGTGATTTTGTGACATATGTTAATCTCCAGGTTTTATATTGACGTATCTGAAGGGTTGTAGGTATGGAAAATTCTGTTCTTGTTCAGTCCCACCCGGAAGTCACCTGTCTTTTAAATTAATTCATTATATCTGCTGTTCTCATTTTGGTAGAAACTTGTAGCTAATTCCGGATTTTTTTTATAAACCTATGATTTATACCAAAGATGTGAGATTTACTACGGTAATAGAGGATGCAAACCAAACCTTTTCAGAATGAATCTTGGAAAGGATTTGGATAAATATTGTCTTATATTTTTAGGTGTGTTCCTATTGCTCATTTGAAAATTGTTTGCATTTGTTTACTGATTATTATTCTTGTCATAATTTGGTAAAGAGAGATTCCTGTTTTAAATAGTTATAAATTCAAGCATTGACGATTCCATACAGTGCTAGTTTCAGAATTAGACTTAAAAACAAATTCCATGATATATTCCAATATATATTACTTTTCTCAATACATTAGTGAGACGCTGGTATGTCTTTTTCCCCACTTGTATGTATGGAGTCAAAACTGTTATGTTCTGGGTCAATGGGGGTTTGTGTAAATATATTTAATTTAAAAAGGGAACATATCAACCTCTTTTGGATGAAGTACTAATAATAAATATACAGCCTCACTGGACAGTGTATGAGTGATAGAAACTGATGAAAATATGTTTATTAAAAGATCCTATAAGCACAGTGAGTATATTATCCGATGCAATGTTTAGTACTGATGCTAAGCAAAAAAAAAAAAACAAACTAAGAACCTCTTGAAAAAACTGAAAAAATCATCATTAAAATTCAGCTAATATACTGAAAGTTAGCATATATTTTAATTTGCACAATATATATATATATTCTGATTTTGTTTTGAGTTTGAATTTAGTCAGATCAGATCAAAAATGGTCCACTCCTTCTCTACTACTTCAGAAAGTACCAGATTCCTCCTGCCATGCTCCGTACTTTACATGAGCCAAACCAGAACAAATCCACACTTTGAAGCCTTGACAGTGTTCAAAAGTGTCTACGTGGCCTAGTGGGTGATGAATTATTTTCCCGCCTTAAAGCCCTTTTCCTACAGACAAATCATTGCAAGCTCTTGCTACACTGTTGCCATTTCTATGGCAAATATTCTGACGTGCTACATTCCTTAGTTCTACTAGTTCAGACCTTAACAACTAAGACCCACCATGCAACATACGCAGAGGTGACTCATCCTCATTCTCTTTGTATTCCATTGATAAAGAGGAAGTTCCACTAAGATAGCTTCTTCTCTGTTATTTTGTGGACCAGGCACCTGGAAGGATGCTTCCCCGAACGTTACAACTCTTAACCTTCAAGTTTTGGTCAGCCATTATCCATCCTACGTATCTTGACTTACTTTCTTCCTTTAAGCCATTTCAACAACCTCATTCTGTAACTTGTGAGCAGCTCCTGAGCCTTGTATTGGTTGAAAAATATTATTAAAGAAAAAAATGTGAATTAATGCTACCAGTACAAATCTTGGGTATAAATATTGAACTGTTAGTAATTACTTGCGACTAAACAAGCAAATATTCAGCTAAGGAAAGCTGAAAAACAAATCAACCGATGTGTAGAGATAAAGCCAAAAAGGACAATCAGTTCCTGAAATCAGTTAAGATGTTTTGCAGTTAAAATTGTTATATATTCTATATTCTATCTTATTTAATATTGGTTTTTATTGCAGTCAAAATTAAGAAAAAGCAAATATCTTATCAGTTTTACTTTTTTGTTTTGTTTTTAATCATTTCACTTCAAGCAAGGCAATAAAGCCACTAATACACAAGGGGGTTACTAAATTTGAAAGAATAAGAAAAAGAAAACATTATTAGGGAGTGAGAACAATAAAAGAAGAGGAATCAAGAGGACAGTAGATAATGATTGATATTGCATTTAAATTTTTGAAGATCAAAGTTGACTGGAAAGCAGGAAGAGGCAAGAAGTGTGAGAACTGTTAGCAATCATCTTTTGTATGCTTTCAAATGTTTGAATTGTTTAAATAACGGTTGCAAAAAAATGACAAATTATCTGTTCTTGTATTTTGACTGCAGCATTAAGAAAATGACAAGGATATTCAATTTTACTTTTTACCTTTTGTTTGAAAAGAAGAATAAGAGGTAAAAGAAAATTACTGATTGACAGGCACATCAAAATGAGGGGAAAAAATGAATGAAACGCTAAAATAATTTGGAGAGACAAACATTGATGACGACTTGTTGCAATATAGATATATTTTAGGTTGTGAATTTTGTAAATTATTTTATTTTATTATATTTTTTTTTGTCAACATTCTTTTTAAGAGTTTTCAAAAAGGCATCTCTTGTTAATTGTACTCCTGGGGAAAAAAAACAAAAAAACATAGACTCCCAAATTTGAGTATTTTTAAAGAAAAGTGAAAAAATGTAAAGGAATTTAATTTACGACCAATAATTATTTTTTAATGGTTAATAGTTTAAATATTAAATTTATGTAAATGAATGTTATTAACAGTGTTATATTTATATATAAATAATAAAAAATATAATGATAATAATAAATAGTAACATTTAAATTTTTTTCCATAAAATTATGCTATGTATTTTAGACAGGATTCTGTGTTTTTTCTGGTCCAGGAAAACTAATTTTTGTAACTTAAGTTATAAAAATATTATAGAAATATTATTTTTTAGTGATTTCAAATAGGTAAAGATAAATAAACAAAATTTCAGTTTTGGTTGGACTTGTAAAAAAAAAAAAAAAAAAAAATGCTTTATTTTGATTTCCTCGATTCTTACGTTGGTCTGTGTGTGTGTTACGTGATGGATACGTCTTTGGTTTCTGATGATCAGAGATCAGGGTACTAAGTGTGACTTCCGTCCATCCACCGTCTGTTGTTTCAGATTTAGTCTCCCATATGAGCCCACTGATTCATTTATTTTAAACTCAATGAAAAATATGTTCTTTATATATATATATATATATATAAAGAATTGTCCCTATTAAAAAGTAATGGAAAAAAAAAAAAGTTAGCTATGCAAGGGAGCTAACTCAATAACTGAATGACGGGAACGGATGTGGAGTGTAGTAATGTCCCCTGAACAGGGAATTTGAACAACGAAATTTATTAAACATTATTTTATTTGTCTTCTGTTGTCATGTGTCGTATCTATTTTCGGTTGTCTCAAGAAACTATTGAATAATTTTTATCATTCTTTTGTTTTGTGTAAATTTTCTAGAAACGAGTAATTTAATATGACGTTTCTAAATTAAACCCATAATGGAAATCTGTAAGAAAACAAGTGTTTTTGTCTCTTTTAAATTTTTTTTTGTTTAATTTCCTTTTATCAAGTTAATTTTAAGAAACCCTTTAAACTGTTTACAGTCATTTCAATTCCTGAAAGATTTAATTCTATGTATCTAACCATTTATTTTGGAGGTGAAATATTTTTAATTTCACAACTAAGTGCACCTTATTTATTTATTTTTTTTTTAAGTCAGTCTGAAATACTAAAATGATATGAAAGACAAGATGGATTTCTTTATCATTTGTTATCCTGACTTAGTGAGGATGACTGACTGTTAATAACTGTCTGAATAATAAAACTGACAACAAATAAGTTTTCCATTTGTAAAATATTTTAACTTTATACTTAAATCCTGTTTGTATCTTTTAAGACTTTGGAAATGTGAGCAGAATCTCTTCAGACTATATTTCCACAGTTTAAAATGTCTCAGCTGTAAAGGCAGACAGAAAGGCATCCTTAAAAATTTGCTAATAAATAAGTTCTTCATTAAACAAAAAGCCTTATTTTATTTATTTTTTTAAATTGTTTTTTTCTTGTTCTTGAAAACTGAATAAAATGATTTAATAATTATTGCATTATAACCATTAAAACATATTTTTTTTTTTTTTTTAAAAAAAACAAACATCAAGGAGAAAGAAAAATTCGTTTTAGACAGAAAAGGGTAAAAAAAACCCCCAAAAGTCAATCAGTTTTGTTCACTTTTCGGAGTTCAATCACTTTTTAAGGACTATGTCAGTAACTAAAATAAGGAAAAATTTATAAAGATAGAAGAATCAAGATAAGGAAAAGTTGGAAAGAGTTATTTTAGAACTGACTTCAAATTTTACAGACACACCATTCATCAGCTTTCAATAAATCTATTGAATTCATTAGCAGATATATTTATATATGCTAGTGAATTCAACAGACTGATGAACAAGGTATTTGTGAAACTTAGTCTTAAATTTTTTTTCTTACAGTGTTGTTCACCCTGTACAAGGTCTGGGTGACACTCGAGACAACATATGTTATTTCCTTTTGAACACATATTCGTTTACAAATCAATATTTATAGTTTATCTATTTTCTGAAATATGAGCTTTTAAAATGGGGCATTTTTTTCCTTAACCAAATGGTTGATTATTTGAGGCAATTGATTTTTTAGTTTTATTGAATAGTTAGTTACTATTATACATTGGTTGATTTGAAAGAAAGGACTGTTTCCAATGACATTTTATAAGAGTAATTTTTTTGTTGTTATAAAAAATGAATAAAGACTTGTGTATATGAACATATTGATGATAAAGAGGAGACCATTTTTTTCTTAACAGAATCCCTGTGAAAAAATCACCCTGTTTCCTGTTTATGAAGATGAGAAAAATTTTGAAATTAATATTTGACAGTATGTGGCTTGCGAGCTACAGTTTGGCAAACTTATGTTCATATGTACATACACATATATATATATATATATATATATATATTCTATTATTTTTAGCTTTTTGTACATGTGGATGAGGCTATTTGTATTATCAACATGTATGTTACTGATGGAGTTTGGTAGGTCTCCATGTGTATTTAAATGAGACCTAATTGAGCTATGGTCAGAGAGATATAACATGAGTTTTCTTGTAGTATATCCAATATAATTATTTATGAATTTGGTTTGATCATGAACACAGTTCCTTAAGGGACATGTCAGTTCCCTAAATAATATTGGTTCTCTGTAATTTTGGTCTTGCAGGTAAATTGTTATTGTTGACAATGAGGTTATCATTTAATTTTTGTTTTTCTATAGTAGATAATTAATTTAATTTTCTTGTTTTTTTTCACCTGCAAGATCCAAAGCATGGAACAGACTCAATGTACACTTTTATATATATATATATATATATATATATATATATATTCTTTTGGCATGAACTTTTTATCTGACATTATATTATTATAGAAACTCAAATAAGTGTTCCCACTGAAAATAATGTTTATACTAATAAGAAATATATATATATATATATATATAGCTGGTCTATCATATCAGCAAAGAATATTCAAGAAATACTGGTCATCCGCTAATACATATTTTATTACTTAAATGTTTTTTTTTTAAGTAATAAAAAATGTCAAAAAAACCTGTTGGATTAATAAATAAAAAAATCCATCTTTTTTTTTTTTTTTTTTTTTTTTATTCATACACACACACACATGCACACATTATTTATATATATATATATATATATATATATATATATTTAACCAGTTTGTGACTGGTAGGGATAATTCCAGGGAGAGTTCAATGTAGACTACAGAGCATTATAATAATAAAAAAAGAAAACCTTAAATATTCCTTTTGATTATAATTTATTTCATTAATATTGCAAAAATTCATGAAATAAATTATAATCAAAATGGATATTTAAATATTTCTTTATTATTATATATATATATATATATATATATATATGGAATGAGAACAATCTACTCCCATAGATTAAATAAATGGTTCAGTTTGAAATTCCCTGTAGGTTTATCCGGATTGACAGACACCTGATTAAGACGAGCAGGAGGCACAATGGCTGAAATGTGATAACATTTATAAAGATGAGGACAATAGTCCATGTATAAATAATGTAAATAATGATTAGTCCTCATCCTGGAAATTCAGACAGAAACTTTTATATTGATTGAATTGAAGAGACTGTATATCAAGGATGACTAAAGTTAATGTAAGAGTCCATGCCTTTTTTAGTCATCCATACTTCAGGTGTCTCTCAACCTTTTTATCCTTGTGGAATCCTTGAAATAATTTTCATGTCTCAGGGAACCCCTGCATAAAAAAAAAATTATTATATATCTTTAATATCTATTTGTTATTGTAGTTCAGGTGGTAAACATAGACACTCAAGTGAGTCATTCATGAATCTGACACTTACAGGTCCTGTCCACTAACTAGTGAAGGCAGTTTCACACTGATGCCATATAGACATTGCTAAATGCATTCTCTATGATTATTATAGCTATAAATATTATAAGAGGTTTAAGCCTTTATTATAATAACCAAGGATTTTCTAACAATAAGCCGTACACGTATAGTAAAATTCTAAAATAAAACCAAAATTACTCAAAAATGCATTAGCCTTTTTATCACTGTTTTTTTTTTTTTCGGAAACATGTGTGACCTCTTGCAGAACCCTAGGATTCTGGGGAAACACTGGCTTAATGAGATGCTTGCAAATTTAAGCAGGCTTTCTTCACATTGGTCAGGAAAGCTAACTTAGTACTTACTTGATCATTGAACTGAGATGAAAGGTAACAGAAACTTGCTGTATGTTTTGTGTTACACAAACACACACACACAAGATGATGTCGAAAAGTCAATGTCCTGACTCACATCCACAAATCAGTATTATTTTTGGCCATTAAAATTTGTCGAAATGACCAGATATGAGAATTTTAGGGAAAGGGCTTTTTGGTCAGCACCCCCTCATATATAGTTTAGCTTTTACCCTGAGTGCCTAAGGTAAGTTCTGAGTGTTTTAAACACAGCTGAAAATCTAAACCTTCAATGTTGATTCTCTAGGTAAGTACATCCTGTACACTATCTTCATATCTGTACATAGATTGCCAAGTGACAATAGAAGTTTGGTATAATACATGTGCACATACAGACATTTTTGTTACTTTTTAGTGATTACTGAGATTTGAATAGAGGTTCTGTGCAGTATTTTATTTCATCTACCAGCCTGAACATTCATGAGCTCTTTTAAAGAAAATGCACCCACTGACAGGATTCGAACGTGTATCCCCTTTGCAGAAGAAACCATCGTCTGATTTGAGGTGCTTTGACCCCTTGGTTACGAAGAGCTTCATAATCAGTAATAAAGAGTTTGTTTAAAGGTGAATAGACCCTTGATTGTGGTGAAGGCCAGTAGATGAAATAAAATAGTGTTTAAAATAAATGGAACATCTACTCAAATAGGGGTATCCATTAAAAAAAAATGTTTAACTAATAAAAATATGCCAGATCCATTCTTTAGATATATATATATATATATATATATATATATATATATATATATTATAAATTAATTGATTTAAAATATGTTTTTTTTTTTTTGCTACACAGTTCAACCATGTTTCAAAAATAAGCTAAAAACCCCCAATTTAATTTTGCAATTAAAAAAAAGCATTAGTTCCATTTCATCTTCAAGTTTAATTTTGAGTCTTATATATATATATATATATATATATATATATATATATATATATATATATATATATATATATCTTCTTTTTGTTTTTATATTTATATATATATATATATATATAAAAAATATGTCAGATCCATTAATTATATATATATGTGTGTGTGTGGATATATATATATATAATATGTCAAATCCATTAATTTATGTGCATGGATATATGTATATATATTTATTTATTTTCACACATTGAATAATATAGACATATTATGTCTATTATAATAATACGTTCTAGTTCTCTAATCAATTAAAATGAAATTCATCAAGGAAAGTGCCATAGTTTTTTCCTACCCAAGTACTTTCGATCTCCAAGAGCATTCTTAGGGGTGAATTACAAAGATAAACTTATTGCAACTGATAAAATCTGCATTTCGTTGTGATGTTGATTTTTAACAACATGCATGAACACGTTCTGTAATAATCATTTTAAAATTTTTAATTTATCTGTTGTAGCTATGGAATTTTTCAAAAAACAAGCATCCCAATGTAGTACTGTAGGCAGGAAAAAACTACAGCACCTTCCTTAATGAATTTCATCTTAACACCAAGAAACTTATTAGAGAACTAGAAAAGATCAGCATAAAAATAATATAGACATAATATGTCTATATTATTCAATGAAACATGTTTCCGACTAATGGTGATTCTTCGACACATTTACATTTTGGCCACATGAGTTTAGTTGGTATGTGTATATTATGGACACACCAGCTATTTACATTGTAACATCTAGCTGATGAGGTATAAAATATCTGACTGCCTGATGATTGTGAGCAAACACATAAAACTATTTGTAGTGGTGAGTCAATGTACACCGGAAGGTAATTAATAAATCAAATATATATATATATGTATATAGGATATAAAATATTGGAAACACTGACATCTATGCTATCAAAGTTTCTACCAGATTCTGGTAGAACCTGTGATAGTTTAGAGGTCAGTGTTTCCAATATTCTTAGATTACCCTATGATTTTGTTTTCGAAAATTGTATTGGGCATTCTCTTAATTCAGCCATTCCTTCTGATAAATATCAAATATCACTTTTGCCATAAATTGAATTTGTGAAGTGTGTGTGTGTGTATATAATAATAATAAAGGACTCTCCCGTTGGTTTTGATGTATGAGGATCTGACAGCTTAGTTGATTCAATTATAAAATTTTGTGCGATAATCTTAAGTGGCACTTAAGACCCGCTATTGATTTACAAAGGAGGCCACATATAGAACAAGTGTGAGGATTGTGAGATGAGATCACTGTTAGATTGGCTGACTTTTCAGATCTTGCTCTCGCTTGATGATTCAGACAAGCAGATTGAAAATTGCTGAGTCCACTAAAACACGTTGATCTCCATTCTACTTGCTTCAAGTCTAAGTGCTTGAGGGTGTTATGAGGTATATTGACAGCTGACAAGTTGCTCTTCAGCTTGTCTTTGTATCTTAGCCATGGGTGTCCTGTATTCCTGTAGC
>CAHIKZ030000411.1:697500-707500 GCA_903632075.3 Acanthosepion pharaonis
TGTTTCCAAAAATCTCGATGGAGTATTAAATGAATGCGCAAAGGGGGGAAACAAATGTATATATTGATATAATATATTGATATTAACTTAGATAAAAAGTTGCTTGGAATAAATGGCAGATGCGCATTTCCTATAACGACGAATTTCTCTCCAAGACAAAACAAATTATTCGAGTATGACTTTTATTTAAATGTCCGGTGAATTCTCCGTAACAAACTGTGGCGTAAGGAACGTAGCAATTCTTTAAAATCTGACTTATCAAACCCAACAGTATCACTATTTATCCGTCAGTTACGAACACACACACATTATGTTTGTGTGTGTGTAAATCAACACTTTATGGTGACTGTCAGTTTCACACTTCAAAGTGATCTTCATTCATATGCAGTATTCACACACACACACACACATATACATACAATATAAAATAATTAAAATTCTTTATGAATTATTATTTATGAATATATATATATATATATATATAAAATTGCTGAATACTCCTGAGGAGTGGATGAACAGTTACAAAAGGACTCATCTACGAAACTCCGGAGTTGAGGTGCTGAATATAACATCAATCATGAGGCGTCAAATTATATATTTGTATTATTAATTATATATATATATATATATATATATATATATATATATATATATATATATCTATCTCAGACAAAACCTACATTGTATATATGTAATTCTATATATTTGTTTACCTATCTATCTTATAGAAAGTTCACAATATATATATATATATATATATATATATATATATATATAGTTATTGTATTTGCCTGCACGCCAAGTGTTCCTAGTTGCTGACTCCACATGTTGTGGTAGAGATAAAAATCTAACCAAGTCTTGATTTTCAGTAAGGGTTTAACAATTTCTTTGCAATTTTTTTTAAAAAGCCGTCTTGCTTGGTGCATAAAAAAAAGATTACTGTGTTTTTATCTGTTCTAGAGGCGGAACGCAACAACTCATACTCGAAATGAATGTTCTTTTTATTTTCTTGTTTTGTGTTTGTTTAATTCCTGAAAATTTCTGTTGAATTGGTCCGAAACTGAATTTTGAAAAAAAAAATCGTCTTATAGATTTCGAGTAAAGTGAGAGTTGTCTGCTCTTAGCTTGCCATTTTATGGTTTCTCAGCTTTCTTCAGTTGAGCCTGTCATGAAATTTTCAACATTTTCAAATGTATACTTGGAAAATATCCTATAGAAATGTATATTTAAAGCATTTTTTAACTCTCAATATTATTATCTTCCTTTTTATAAATTTTCCTTACAATTGTTAATGAAAAATATAATTTAAAATCGGAGTTTAAGATTTTTAAATCAACTGGGCCCATCTTTGACATTTTATTATATTCAGAGACTGTTAATTTTTGCAGGATTTCTGTAAATAATGATCCTAAACTTCTTAAATATAACCAAGAAAAGGGTTAATTTATAAACATATTCAGATCATTTTTAATTCTTAAAATTTCTGTTCATTTAGTTTGAATAGTTATTTTTTTACTTTGAAAATAAATAGGCAAAGTTTAACATACGTAGCCGCAAAAAATGTATGTCAAAAAGGATATTTTTTTCTCTTGATACTGTTTACTGTATACTCTTTCGGCAATGTTTATAATTTTAAAGACCTATATTTAGAATTTTAATAAAATTCAAATGTATGAAACCAAAATCATGCGTTCTTTTTTTTTCTCAAGAATTGACAACAAAAGAATTATACACTATTTTATTAATTGTTTATTGTACAAATTTATAAAGAATATGTGGACCAACTACAATGCAATATTTATCACTTACCATGCAATAAAGAAATAACTATGAAAACATTATTTTATTCATAAACTTATAAAAATGTCTGCGAACAAGAGAACGAGGAAATTTAAATAATAATGACGACTAACTAATTATAAATTTCGAAAAAAATGCATGTTCTGGGAAGTTCATTCATTTGCTCTCGCCACATAAATTCACTAAAATAGTTTGCGACAATCTGGATTTATGCATTGTTTTCTCGAGAAATGGCAACAAAAATGTTAAACACTATTTATTAAAAGAGGTATGCTTATTACTTTTGTTATCAATTCGCAAGAAAAAAAGAAAAGAAATAAGTTTAGTTTCATATGTTTAAGTTTTATTAAAATTATAAAAATAGTTTTCTAAAAAAAAAAAAAATTAAAAAAAAAAAAAACAATTGCCAAGGGAGTCTACAGTAATAGCGGCGTCAACAGAAAAAAACTTTCCTTTTCACATTTTTTTTTTTTTTTTTTTTTTACGGGCATGTATGTTAAACTTTACCAAAACACATTTAAAATCTGAATCTACATTTTTTTTGTAACATTTTCAAAGCCATTTTCTGATGAAAGAAAAAAATTTGAAAAAATGACTTTTGATTTTTAAAGTTAAAAGTTATTGAAAATAAAAAAAAATTACTGATCCATACGAACGACACTATATAATAGTAGACAAAACCTGTATAATATATATTGTAATTTTTATTGACTGCTTGTACATGTTTCAAGAGTTCTGTTATCCTTCATCAGTCAAAGATTTACATTGATTTAATTTCTAATTTCAAATACGGCAGTACAATATTGATCTGTAACGGACAATGATTTCTGTTATGTTCGTGACGTATGTAAATTAAATGCGCTGTAAAATTAGTTATATATCAGTGAGACGTCTCGTTATTTTTCATTGGGTTGTACAAAAAATCGCAATTTACAAACATTTGTCAAATAACGCATCTTCTTTATTAAAATTTCTCGAATACGCTGGTCGATAGACTGACTGACTGACTGACTGATGCGGCATTCACCCTGGGCGGATTGAGCCGGCTTCTTCCTGTTATGAGAAGAAGATTCTTGGGATAAATTACAGAAGTAGGGTACCCAGGCCTACTCGGATAACGTTCTTGCTTGCCGCGGGATTCCCACAGACGCAGAGACAGGAACGACCAGAAGCCGCCGGTTGCCGATGCAGACGCTCCTTGGATTTTCACCAGAGCCCTTGTTAGCCGGCGTGTGTGTCAGACCTGTCCGCCTTGGGTGGCCCTACCAGAAACGAAGTTCCGGACGGCATAGCTCTGACACTACCGTTTACACCCCCCACCGACTGTGAGGTAAGGGTTGGACTTTGGGGGCTTACAGTACCAGGTGTTCCCAAGCGGTCCCCCATCTAAGTACTGACCTGGATGCTTAACTTCGGTGATCGAACGAGAACCGGTGTTTTCAGCGTGATTTGACCGTAAGCTAGACACAATAACCACTATTTAATAAATAAAAAATAGGGCGTCTATTTCAAATACGAAGTATCCACTAACGCTTGATGTAATAAAAATGTCGGATTTTAAATAAATCCATTAATTCTTTAGAAATAACGATCATTGTGAACATAAATGTAATTTTGATTGTTTCTCTATGATCTACAGGTCGGACACATCATACAAATTAGCGGACACACCATAGAACTTACCAGAGGAGGCACACCATATTAAATTAGCGGACACACTATGCAAATTGGGTATTAAAAATGATTCCAGATTGCTAAAAGGAAAACTTATTTAAATAAACAAGTTAAATCCTATATGACAATCTTACAGATATAAAAATAATTTTGCTAAAATATGATAATCGTTAGTTGCGTTAACTTTGCCTCTTTTCTCCTCTTCTTTTTCTTCTCTAAGAATTTTAAATTATTTAATTTTCTTAATCATTTCAACCCAAGTAACGCAATAAAGCCACTAAGACGCAAGGGATTACTGAGTGTGAGAGAATATGAGAAAAAAGAAAACATTATTAAAGAGTGAGGAAAATAAGAGAAGAGGAATCAAGAAGATAACGATTAACATTGCATTTATATTTTTGTAAATCAAACTTGACTAGAAAGCAAGAAACCGACAGAGATTTCCACAAACGAGGACTACGAGGGAAGAAACTGTTAGCATAGAACTTACGGTTACATCTAACCATTTCAATTGTAAAATGATGAGACCTGGCCGCCAATCGAGTACGGCGCTTAAATTCATAAAGTCTAGGTACCAAGAAGGAAAGAAATATTTATTTCGAAAAGTACAAAAATGTGACACAAGGCCAAGAGGTGGGATAGGAGGAGGCTGGTTTTCAATCTGTGTTATCGTAAACTTAGCTATTACTGATCCAAACATACCACAGTATTAAAAGGAAAGTGATATTTATATGTATAATGATACAGAATGTGGCACAAGGCCATAAGGAGGAATAGGGAAAAGGACGGACTTTATCTGTCTTAACTTTAAACTTAGCTAGCCACAAACACTGACCCAAATATGCCATAATATTCCTAATACCAAAACAACGCATTCTTACTTGCCTTTCTGACTACATCCACCATAATACCTAATGTCTCTATGAAAGTCCTAACTAATCCCCATATGTACAATTCATTGTCTGTTAGAGGAGAGGGGAATAAAATAACAATTTAAAAATCTAAACCCCAATGAGTATTTACAGGAATGAACAAAAACTATATACAAGAAACTAAACAAAATAGTGTTAGTAATAACCCCCCCCTCACCCCGACAATCCTTAACATGGCAGAAACATCACTTCACTGGACGAAATCAATGCGGGACTTTAATAATATAAGACATCCATTCATCCCAACCACTCACTCATTCAAACACAACAACAAATACGAAAATCAAGCCCGGAACGAAAGGTGTCCTGCATCCACCAGAGAACTGACATCACTGACCACCTAGCGAGGGAGGGGATGGGGAATGAAACCAAAGAAGACAGGGGACAAAAATAAAAAGGGGCCAATGAGCATACCCCCCTAGCTAAGTTAACTGAAATGAAGAAACTAAGAATACGAAAACAACCGTAGACTAACCTAATTTCGTGCGGGGTATAAAGAAGAAAGTTCATCAGAACAATTACCATGAAAGTATTTATAGAAAAGACACAGGGAAGCTACGTTACGGCGATGGGAAGGCGACTGAAGTCCAGATACCAGGTCAGGATCAATTGTAGATCCTTCTTTGTATTTTTATGAAGAATCTCTAACTCCATAGCAGAAGTATCCGACATAACAGCAATATTCAACGTATGGACGAATGGTAGACTTATAAATGTGTAAGATAGATTCTGTCGAGAAAAATTGTCTAGCACAACACAGTGAACCAACTTTCTTAGCAGCAGACCTAGCAATTGATATCAATATAATTTTCCCATTTCATGTCAGCAGAAAACGTAACCTTGAGAAGTCTCAAGGAATCACTCTCCTGGGGGTTAGCATCAGCCATTTAAAAATTTCCAATTATTGGCCGTTACAAGTCTGTATTGTACTGTGAGATTTGAACTTAAAAATGAAATCAATGTAAATCTTTGGCTGATGAAGGGAATAGAAGTCTCGAAACATGAACTAAAATTAAATAAATCAAACCTATCATGCAGTTTTTGTCTTAATTTATTGAAAATATCTGCATAGACTTTTCAATTTGAAGTATCAATTTATTTTTGCTAATGTCCTTGTTAAACATGCCGAGCATTTTTTGCTAATAATTTAAAATCTTGAAACATATTTAATTGGAAAAACTTTGAGATTCAAATATATTTACGTGCCTCATGGAAATTATTTATTTTAATTTAATTTTTTTTTTTTTTACAATTTTACTTTTTCTGCAAATGCAAATTTTGATCCTTATCTTGTTAAAATTTCTCACTGAGTTTTTTTTTTTACTTTCTTTTTGGACACGCATTTGACTCTCTGCTAATAAAATCCTGTTTCCCGCCTTTAATTTTACGCTTCTAGCAGCCACCAGTACTCTCAAATATTGAAGTCGAAGTGGCTCTCTTTGATGGCAGAACTGGTTTTTATGAATTCAAAACTAAAGTCTAAAGGATTTTTTATCCGGAATTATATATATATATATATATATATAAACGTTATTTTAGCGGACACACGTGTTTGAGTTGCTATCTCGGTTTTTCTCTTTCCCTTAAACAGTGAAATTTAGGCGGGTTGTTATTAATTTCACTCTTTAATAAAATAAAAACAGGGATAGCAACCCAAACACGTGTACCCATTAAAATAACGTTTATAGTAATATATATATATATATATATATATATATATATATATATATATATACATTATAACGAATAATATGTTTCACAAAAAAAAAAAACTGTAAGAAAATAAAAAATGTGAAGAAGCATTTCTGGAAGATAACGCTTTTAAGGCGAGCGCGTTTTGTAATTAAAGTGCTCAAAATTAAAAGATAGAGCATTAATACAACAAATGAAATTAAACTTTCACTTATTTGTTCCCACTTTGAATTTCATGATTTTCTCTTTTATTGCTGTTTTATATTTTTCTTTCTTTTTTTTCCAGTATTATTTTTCTTTCTTTCTTTCTTTCTTTCTTTCTTTCTTTCTTTCTTTCTTTCTTTCTTTCTTTTATTTTATTTCTAAATTTCAGAGTAGGGACATTAAGCGAACGTTTAATTTTATTTGTTACAATATATATATATATATATATATATATGTATAAAGGGTGTTCCAATGACTTGGACCGATTCTAAACGTGAATTAAGTTTAAGCTTCTAATGATTTTTTTCTTTTTCTTTCAGATTTAACAACTTAAGTCTTTGGCAATTTCAACCATGGAAAGATTAACAATCAAACAGCCTATTAAAGTTATCGAAGCCTATTACGAAAATGGACGTTCAAATTTATAAATATACGGACCAATGATTCCGCTAGCAAAAAATGCACACCAAAGAGTGACCTTTTGTGGATGCATTGATTTTTTTAACAATCTTCCTTGAATTTTCATCAGCCCAATGAGACAATTCTGCTTATTTTTTTTATTAATCTACCAAGATGAAAATTGGCTTCATCTCTAAAGAGGATTTTTTTGCGAAAAATCTTCATCGGCTTGTCTTTGCTCGTGCACCCAATTGACGCTTAGCAGGTTTCATTTCTTGTGTCAATTGAATCTTGTAAGGTTGTAGAGATAAAATCTTTTGTTAAAATTCGATGCAACGTTGTTGTGGAAGTTCAATTCTTGCGCGCGATGACGAATAGAGGTGTCCGGATTTTCGACCGCATTCTCGTGCACTGCAGCAATGTTTTCAGCTGAACGGTGTAGACGAGCACGCAATGGTGTTTCCACATCTGACATCGACCTAGTTTGTTTGAAATTACGAACAATTTTTCCAATTGCACTCTCGGTTGGTTGATTATGTTGACCAAAAAAATCGCAAAAGATTTGGCGAAATGCATTTCTGTTTGAACGTTCATTTTCGTAAGAGGCTTCGATAACTTTAACACGTTGTTTGATTGTTAATCTTTCCATCGTTGAAATTGCGAAAGACTTAAGTTGTTAATTTTCAAAGAAAAACATCGTTAGTTAAACTTAATTCATATTTAAAATCAGTCCAAGTTATTACAACACATTATATATATATATATATATATATATATATATATAACAATTTCATCTACTGAGCAAACATTTTTATCATTGGTTGCTTTTTGTTGTTTTTGCTTACATTTTTTATAAAGAAGAAAAAAAATCAATGTTTTATTAAGATTTAACTTCGATTAAAAATTAAGTGAATGTTTTCTCGGAATTTTAATTTTATTAATGGTTTATTAAAAATCCGAAATAAAATAATAAAATGCCCAAATAATTCGTATGTTGTGTTCCTTCATATATTTACTTTCTGTGTTGATTTATTCTGTGATATTTTCCTAACCTGTACACAATTTATATTCAAAAATAAACAACAAACACTTCAAATTCTTGAAGCGCTCTATATAAAAAAATGAACCAACACTAAATAAAATTAATTATGAGTATAGCAACAATGTTTTAATGTCTATAAAAGCAATGTTTTTGGATGCTCAGATTGTAAAAATAAATGTTTTACATAAAATTGCAGGTTGAGCATTTAAAAACATTAATAATAAAAAAGTTACCTAAAAACTAAGTTACCCCGCCTTACCGCCTTACATATTCTTCTTAACGTTAATTTTTAAATTGACTATAACGGAATGCGTTTCATGTTCAGTTACCAAAAAAATTCACTACCAATTACATTAATTTTTTTGTTTTACTAATGCACCCCTGAAGATGATCTCGAATGAGATTGAAAGTACTTAGGAAAATAAAAGAAATGACCAAAACTACGGTGTTTTCTTGTAACAAAACTAAGAAATTGATCCGTGAATTTGAGAGGATTAAAATAAAATAGAAGATTATTCAACCAAACATGTTTGAATGAAGATATGCTGCATATATATATATATATATATATATATATATATATATATATATATATATATATATATATATATATATCAAATGGTGGTACTCGCTTGAAAAAACCTGGATATTTCGACTTGTAGTAGAATAAACCAGTACCCAAGGAAAAATGAGGAATAAAAAAAGAAAGAACATGAAATTGAGGCGAAAACAATCGTCCAGAGTTTAAGCTCAAAGTCTAAAGGAAAAACTCGGCAAAACGAGTAAAGGCAACTACGTAATGTGCTCAATACCCGAAGTAGAGCAACACATTGCCAGCATTGCCCTAACGATCCTTAGGTTTAAATAATTATACATATATATATTTATTTATATTTATATACTCTTTTCACACACACACACACACACACATATATATATATATATATATATATATATATATATATATATATATATATATGTCCATATATGTGATAGATACGTGCAGACTGTGGTAGATATATATGTATATGTATATTATATATGTTGATAGATAGATAAATAGAGAGAGAGAGAGAGAGCATGTGCAGACTGAGATAGATGGATAGATATATGCACTCTGTGATAGATAAGGAGAGAGATAAAGAGAAAAATATGTACAGATTGTAATAGATAGATATGTGAAGACTGTCCCATATATATATATATATATATATATATATATATATATATATATATATATATATATGTGTGTGTGTGTGTGTGTGTCTATGTTTATGTGTTTTTGTGTGTGTTTGCGTGTATGTGTGTAGATTGTGATAGATAGATACATAGATAGAGAGGGTAGAAAAAGAATGTAGACGTAGCTAGATGTAGATAGATGACAGAGAAAAAGAGAACGAAAAGCTTAAAGGGGGGAAAATAGAAAGAGTGTGAGTTAATGACATATATATATATATATATATATATATATATATATATATATATATAAAGGTACCTCTGAGAGATCGCTAAAAAGAGCATAGCATGAATAAAAAGGGCCTTAAACTTGATGAAAATAATTTTTCATTGTCTAAATGTTTATTAAGAGAAAAGACCAAAGTATTTTTGTTTCATTTTTTTTTACATTTTTAATCGTTCATAGCACGTCCGAAATTTTCGTTAAAAAATTTTTTTTTTTGAGTCAGCAAAATTGACAGATAATTATGTCAACCATTTTCTTCCATTTTATAAAAAAGAGAAATGAAATGAAAATGAAAATCTCAGTTTCAAATTCTTTGAAAAATCTATTATAATTTTTTCAAAATTTATTTTAAGAAAAATAGAAATTTTAATGTTTATTTAAAATACTTTGAAACAAGTATTACTTAGTTTCTGTGCCGAAAAGATGTAGTTTAAAAAGAAGACAAAGCAGGTCATAACATTTGGTGTCACTTGACAGGTGATGAGTAATGGTTTCATCACATATTGACAGCTTACGTGAGGAAAAGTTATCGTACGGAAGGACAGAAGTGACATAATTATTTACATTTAAGTAAACCAACTTATTTACCTCGTTATTTTTAAGGAAAACTTTCAGCGCTGAAATTTTTTTTTGTACTTAGCCTTCATCTTTACGTTTACGATGCTTTATGAAAAATATATAAAAAATTAAAGTAAGACTGTTGAGAGTGAGATTAAATTTCATAAGAAAGGTATCTAATTAATTTATAGGTACCTTTCTTATGAAATTTTATCAGAAGTGTACATAAAATACTAT
>CAHIKZ030000411.1:712500-805000 GCA_903632075.3 Acanthosepion pharaonis
ATGCAGGTCTGAACCCCCCCACCCAAAAAAAAAACCAGATACGAGTAAACAACTAACTAACAAAGAGAGGGAAAATATACTTGTATGATTAGTAGGAGCGAACTCACTATAGGCTATGTATGCAGGATAGATAACAGAACAAAGTAGCTAGTGAATCAGTTTTATAATATATATATATATATATATATATATATATATATATATATATATATATATATATATATATATATATATATATATATATATATATATATATATATATATGAAGATTTTTTATGTTTATACGTTCTTTTTATAGACACAAATATTTAAGTAAATGCTCTGTTTATAATAAACAGTATTAACAACATTTACCGGCCTGAATGTCCGAGAAATTTTCATAGAAAATATGCGTCCTCATTTACTTAAATCTTTGTATCTATAAAAAGAACGCATAAAGGTAAAAAATGTCTTAAAATAATTGTCGGACTTTTTCCATTTCATAATATATATATATATATATATATATATATATATATATATATAGATAGATAGATAGATAGATAGATAGATAGATAGATAGATAGAGTGAGACCGATTTGCCACGTGGTTTGATTGAATTAAAAGTATGTTTGCTTGGGGACAAAGAAGCCTCACCAGAATGGAAACGAGAAGGTTCCCTTCTTCTTTATGTGCCGTGTCCCTTCAGGACGTAGGCGATAATGGCTCTCCACAATTTCCTGTCCATTGTAGCTCTTAATAAATTTTGTCGTTTTATTATTTTTCCTAAATGCTCGTTACTCCATCGATTTACTCAAGCTTACTAAGTAGGTTATGCGTTGTTTTCCTCTGTCCGCCTTGCCTTCAATTTGTCCTGTGAGTATCGGATTTTCCAAGTCCTCTTTCCTCATTACGTGCCCCAGAAATTCCGATTGCCTCTTCTTGATGTTAGGTATAAGTTTCCTATTTGTTTCCATTTTCTCTAAAACTTTGTCGTTGCTTACATGTTCATTTTATGAGATCCTAGAGAACTTCTGTAGAACCACTATCACATCCCCCAAATTAAGTAAAAATTAAAAAAAAAGAAAAAGAAAAAAGAAGCAAACTGAGAAAAATGAAAAACTTCTTTTTATTTGTCTATATTTCTGAGATGAGGTATTATGTACATTATTTACATTATTCGGACTATTGTCCTCATCTTTGTCGCCATATTTATCACAACGTTTCGGCCGTTGTACGCTCCGGCCTTCTTCAGGTGGTTGGAATTTCAAACTGAACCCTTTATTTCGCTCACTGGGGTAGACTGTTCTAGTTCCTCACTAGTTCTAGTTCCTCACTGTGCCATGTGTCCTCAAGGACACATGGCACAGTGGATAAAGGCGTTGGTTAGATCCAGTGACAGGACCCAAAGAGTGTGAGTTCAATACCCGGTTAAGGCGGTGGAGAACTTTCAGAGGGAAATTAGCAGGAGATAACTAATAACTGACATCCATCACACATGACACGTGGAACTAGAACAGTCTACCCCAGTGAGCGAAATAAAGGATTCAGTTCGAAATTCCAACCACCTGAAGAAGGCCGGAGCGTACAACGGCCGAAACGTTGTGATAAATATGGCGACAAAGATGAGGACAATAGTCCGAATAATGTAAATAATGTTATTTTTATTTTTTATTTTTATTTTTATTTTTTTTAGATCTGACCAATAAAAATAACTGACCGGTTTCGTAACCCTTGTATGGATTTTCCAGCAGAATCCAATCCTTAAATAATGCCATCAAAAACAGAATGGATTAAAATCCAGAAGTCTTCTGGAAGCCCACACTTCAAGTATATATCTAAGCGACATTTGATGGACACGTCGAACTGGATACGCCTGAAAAAAGGCTACGATTCACTGGACGCTTCTGACAATCCGACCCTGGTCTGCTGGGAAAGGATTGGGCCTGAAAGAGTGGCGCCGGTGTTGACCACTTCAAAAACGGAGAGACTGAAACCGCGTCCTTCGAGCGCGACCCATAGAGAAAAATCAACGGCTAAGTTACTGTCAGAGCTTGAGGCTAAGCGGCCCATCAACGCATGGACCGTGGATGAGATTAGAAAAACGATGTATGTCCCGAATTTGAAGAAACTTCCGAAATCCGACTCGCATTTCTCAAAGTTTTTGAAGAAAACGTTCACCGTTCCTTCAGAAAAAGAAGTAGAGAAACAAAAAGTTTCAAAAGAAAAAGTGAAAACGAAAAACCCTTTCAGCGAGCTTTACGCCTTCCGTGATGTTAAACTTGACCCGACGCTGATGTGGGTAAAAGTCCTGTGGAAGATTGCCCGCGAATTTTGCGTTTGTTTTGACTCTTTAGGTACGAGTCACCCTAAAGTAACGGACAGTTTTATGGTCAACCTGTTAGCCAGTGGTTGTCATATCAAAGAATGGGCTCCCATCAGGTTAGAGCAGGTGAACGAGACAATAGGTGATATTGAACCAATGGAGTTCGAACGGTCAATTGATTATGGCATGAATCCAATTGATGACGCTGAACCCACTGAAAAACCCTTGACTAAAAGGGAAAGAGCTTTCGCTTATGGAAGATGGTATTGCCCTGTTAAGTTTTGGGGTAAACTTAATACAGAGGTAGGTTATATTTTGCTTCATTTAATTAACATTTAAAAAAAAAAGAAGAAAAAAGAAGGGCCCACTGAGAAACACTTGACTAAATGGGAAAGGATTTTTCGCAATTTTTTTTTTTTTTTTTTTGTACAGTGAGGTACACCCCGTGAAAGGTCTGAATGTCATGCGAGGTAGAATGCTACTGAATACGAGGTAGTATGCGGACTGGAGGCGAAGATAACGATTAACCCTAGACATGAACAATTTAAGATTGTAATGATTGGGAGTCGGTTCCACAAAAGAGTTGTTTGTGGGAAGAAGCTGTTCGAGTGGAACTTATTTTCACCAACGGAATACGGGGGAAATGAGGGTGATTTGCTACAATGTGAGTGGCATAGCAGGTCCAAGCTGATGGTTAGGACTGGTGTAACCAAGGAAATCAGTTCGTCCGAGCACTTTCCATTGAAGTAGCGATGGAGCAGTGAGAGGCTAGCCATATCCCATCTGTGTGCTAGAGAGAGAGAGGCTCGAGGTTGGAAAATAATTCGTCACCCACAAGGACGCGGAAAAGCTTTTGATCTCTATCGAGATTGGAAAATGGGGACTGCTCAGCCCCCACCCGAATATAACAACAGTACTCCAGTTCTGGCCTGATTTAGCTCTTGTAAGGGTAGAGGATAGCACGAGCATTCAGGTACTGACTGGAGCGGTACCGGGAATAGACAATTTTTCCTGCATCTTTAGAGATGGATCATATGTACGAGTTCCATTTGAGGTCAGGTGTGAATTTAAGGCCCAAAAGTCTCTCAAGGCATGGAGCCTATCCTAAGGGACATCCATTCATTGTGACGTAGTAGATCTGGGTCCGATCGACGATGATAGAATGTAACTAGTTTGGTTTTCGAGGCATTGATGTAACCAGCCCCGCCCCCCACTGAGTAGTTAGAGCTAGATCGAATCTTTGCTCATCACGAGTTTGGGAGGTTCACTCATTTATGGCTGTATCATCGGCATATGATATTCACATATGATCTGAGTATGCACTTAGGCAGATTATTTATGTAAAGCAAAAAGAGGGTCGGCCAGAAAAGGGACCACTGGGAGACGCATGCGTTGATTGCTAGGGCCGTAGCTACTTTCAGGAACCTATCCATCAGACTTTATTATTAAGAAGACTCTTCCAGTAATTCCATAGCTAAAGAGCTTGAGCAGCAAACTTTTGTGCCACACCTTGTCAAAGAGCTTCACTGATTCTTGGATTAACGGTAGCTAGGATATCAGCAGTGGATCGGGTCGATTTAAACCCGTACTGCTTGTCGCTCAAGAGGTGCTTATCTAGGTGCTCTACGGCCTTCTTGTAGATTATAGCCTCAAAAAGCTTAATAGTTATACTGAGGAGAATGCTGGATTTATACTGAAAGGGGGGAGCGCTCACCCGCGTTCTTGTAAACGGAGCTTGACACTTCTCAAAGAATTTCTCCTTCAAGCAGCGTTTAAATAACTTCGCTATGATTTGGGATAGTTCCAGATTGATATTCTTATTTTTGTCTAGGCCAGTAGCTTTTTTAGGGTTAAGGCTTTTTATAAGACTTCCCGGGCTGTAATGAAAATATTGTGGGAAGTTGTGAAGGGAATGGTCTTTGTCATCTGGCGTTGTAAATGTCGGGATGAAGAGCTTCGCCTTATCTCTCGAGGAAGATATGACCTCGGGGCCATTTATAATATTTGGCATAGCCCTTTGTCTCTGTTTAAAATTTGGTTGGAGATCTTCCAGAATTCTCGGGATCCAATTTGTTTGTTTTCAAACTTGACCTGGACCGCTTGTGCATAGTTACACTTTGCATATTCCATAACTTTCTTGCAGCGATTGCGCGCAGTTCTGAATGCAGTAAGAATCAAACTAACGATCTCCTTGCGATAGATATGGAAGCAATGGTTACTGTAAATTATGACTGCAGCGCATTCGCCAGAGTTGGCTGTTTGGTTTTTGTTGAAATTTTTTGGGAGCTATAAAACTCTTAAATTCCATAAAGGATCTCTTGCAGCAGTGCAGCAGTTTTAGATGCAGCTTGCTTGTGAAGAAAGTTGAGAGAGGTGATTCTGTCATGTAAGATCGAAAACTGTCCCAGTCGTGTAGCGAATAATCGTTCTACGTAACTGCAATTCAGAGGATGCCTTTGGTTTGGCAGTAATCTGGAAACTAACTAGGGAATGGTCTGACGTGCACAGAGAGTTAAAACTTTTTCTAAGCATTTTTCAGGGCAGGATGTGAGAAAAAGGTCAAGGAGGTTCACCTGATGGGACACGGGTGGGTTCTTCGACATTTTGGGCTAGTTCAGAAGCGATGGAGAAGTCTCTGCAATATCTGCCTTCCCTATCGGTTTTGTTCTCGTGGACTAACCACTCTTTGTGAAGCCACCACAGATATGAAAGCTAACCGGATGAAATTCGGTGAGGATATTATCAATCCTCTCAGATATTCGGTCGAAAATTACTGTCCCATCGTTCCGAGAAAGATAAAGAGCGAAAACGAATGTAGTACTATGGATAAGTGCCACGCGGAAGCATATATATGGGAGATCAGGGTCTTTGTTTTTTTTGCGGCCCTGTCGCAGGGAAACCCGTACTTAATGTAGGCACCGAGTACGTGATGATGGCGATTTAGGTACATGTGATTAATAACAGGGGTAAGTACTCGAGCTTGCGAGCTCCTGCAGTGGGATTGATGCATTGATACCCGTTTTAGACGGAAGCAGTTAGGGTAAACTTAATACGGAAATACGTTACTTTTTGTTTCATTTAATTAGCATATTTTAAAATATAAATTCGGCGGAACCCACTGGAAAACCCTTAACTAAAAGAGAAAGGTCTTTCGCTTATAGAAGATAATACTACCTTGTTAAGCTCTGAGGCAGATTTAATCTAAAACTTTGTGCTGGATCTTTCAAATCTAGCACGGAACTGGATAGCAATTCAGGATAATTAATGGAAGATTAATCACCTGAGAGATCCCTCTCTACCTTCTATCATCATGGCTGATGCTAACCTCCAGGAAAGTAACACGTTTCGCCTTCTCGGGCTAACAATCTCAGCTGACATGAAGTGGAAAGACTATTCTGAATCCATTGCTAGGTCAGCTGCTAAGAAATGCGGTTTTTCATTCCAGAATCTATCTTACATATCTATAGGGCTACCATTCGTTCATGCTTAGAATATTACTGCCATACATGGTGTCGTACCCTTGTGATTTACCTGGAACTCCTTGATAAAATCCAAAGAAGAATCTGCAATATTATCGGTCCTGATCTGGCGGCTCGTCTTCAGTCACTCTCCCACCGCTGTAATGTTGCCTTCCTGTGCCTTTTCTATAAATACTTTTATGGTAATTGTTCGGATGAGCTCTTCGTTATGATACCTAGATACAGTTGAGCTGGCTAGATGTAGCCGTAACTTCTATGCTAACAGTTTCTTTTCTCGCACTTCTCGCTTGTGGAACTCTCTTCTGGCTCCATGATTTCCAGCCAACTTTAATCTGCAAAACCTAAAGCAGCAGTAGCAGCCGTTAAAATTTCCTTTTCTCTATAGTGCTCTATCGGTGAACGAGATATATCCTTAAAATAATTCCTTTTGTATTTAAACGCAGTACCAGACTGGCGTCGGGATCTCATGAAGTTATAGTTGAGCTGGCTAAATGTAACCGTAAGTTCTATGTTAGCAGTTCCTTTTCTCGCACTTCTCGCTTGTGGAACTCCCTTCCGGCTCCATGATTTCCAGCCAACTTTAATCTGCAAAAATTTAAATGCAATGTCAATCGCTATCTACTGTCCCTCTGATTAATCCTTCCTCTTCCCGCTCATTATTAATGTTGCAGTTCCTAATTCCTCCACACCTTGTAGCCACTTTAGTCTTGCATGGGGTGATACCGATTTTTAAAAAAATGATGAATGCCGTAAAAGCAACGATTGGTCCGAAGCTGATGATGAAATATTCCACCAATCAGATGTCATAACAACTATGAAGTTCCAAATAGTTAAAGTTGGTTTGGCCAGTGTTCAGAATTCAATTGCTATTTTTTTAAGATCAAGTTGTTTTTGGTGTGTGTCTTTAAAATCACTTCGACGCCAGAAATTTATATCGTGCCAAATACGTTTGTCTCTTGTCTTCTAATTTATTATATATACATATACACATATATATCTAAGTATGTGTACATATTGAAGTAATCGATATGAACATTTAGTTCGGGATCATTTTCAGTAAGACTTAACATGGTATCGAGGAAAGGTAATGTATTTTTTTGTTTCTTTTTCATAAGTAAATGTTGTTGCTCGTTCGATGTTCTTTACTTTATTTACAAGGTAATATTATTTTTTTGTGGGGATATATATTAATAAACCATCATCTGTATATCGGAAATATGTTGATTGTTTAGGTAAAATATTTTGTTAGGCATAAGACGCCAGAATCTCCAAGAAAAGACAAGTTAAAACGCCGCTGAGTAGCGATTCAACTGGTGAACATGACTTTTTAAAGATCATTTCTTACTAAGCAAAGGCGATAATGCCACTAGAACGCAGGTGGTTACTGGGAGTGAAAGAGAATGAAAAGACTTTAGTGAGGAAAAGGACAATAAAAGAACAGGTTCATGAAGACAGATGTTGATTGGCGTCAGTTAATTGACATGGTGTGTTTCTCTTCACAATATATCTGTCAGTTAATTGATATATTAATGCGTTTATCTTCACAATACATCTGTCAGTTAATTGATATATTGATGCGTTTATCTTCACAATACATCTGTCAGTTAATTGATATATTGATGCGTTTATCTTCACAATACATCTGTCAGTTAATTGATATATTGATGCGTTTATCTTCACAATACATCTGTCAGTTAATTGATATATTAATGCGTTTATCTTCACAATATATCTGTCGGCTAATTGATATGCTGATGTATTCTCTTCGCAATTTGTCTGTCAGTTAATTGATATGTTAATGTGCTTCTTTTTCCGAACAGGTGACGGAAAAAGTGAAGGAACAACAAAGACATATAAACGAGGAATCTCTTTTGCAACATCCACTCTACGGGAATTATTACATTTTTCTTAAAGACAAGGGCTATCGAATTCCGCAAATTCTTTACAATGCACTGGAGAAATAGAAAAAGATAAATATAATATTCTGTTCATTCGTTTACTGGAATTATTTTCTTGTTCTTTACTACTATTGCTGGTTGAGTGGTTCAAGATGGTTACGTATGTGGCAATGTTGGCTGCAAAGTGGTTGTGACAAGGTTAATAGACTTGGATGATGTCTTAAAAGGACATGTATTAAGGGATATACATTGTTTCAGTATTAGTTCTCTGAGGAAATAAAATATGTTGCATATAAAGACATTAGACATAAAAATACAAAAAGAGTTTTTTTTTTCTTGTCTATCTATCTATCTATCTATTGTGGAGTATTTTCACAGTGGAGGCTTGTATTTCTAATAAGTCGTCCTAAATTAGGTCCGACGTACAAAACGTTAGGAACTTGGAAAATAAGAGTCAATGGCGCAGGAATCTAGTTGTGATGGTTGGTACTTCAAATGTCCGAATCTCGACTGACGCGCTCAACACCATTCTGCCAGACTTGCCACTGCTACTCCTACTTATTATCTATGGGAGAGTCCATTACAATAGAATAGGTACTATGGCATAACACTATCTTCACCTTATCCACGTCCATTTATTTTCTTTATCTCTCACTCTCTCTATATATCTATCTGTTAATGTAAATATGTATGAATCTATCTATCACAGTTTATTCATATCTATCTATCTATCTATCTATCTATCTATCTATCTATCTATCTATGTCCTTTAGCCAGCAATATATTTGTAAAATTCCTCCTCTCTCGCACAAGGTCACAGTTGCCAACCCACCAGCGAAGATAGTGCACTATCAATGGCCTTGAGGAGATCTTGTCTTACTATGTATGTAGAATTTAAATATCTTGATGTGGTTGGCCGACCGATTAGCAGTACAGGATATGGAATCAGTGAACAGTGTTTAAAATCCAGCTTCGCCCTTGGTGAAGTCATGGATCCAATTCTACCCGGATAATCAGTAGGGCATTTTAAAATCTTTAATCCTTTCAGGCAGTCCTTCTTGAGCATTAGGCTAGTACCCATCATATATATATATATATATATATATATATATATATATATATATATATATATATATTCCGCCATAACATATCTTTACTTTTGTCATACTGTTTTCTGCTCATGTCTACTTATAGTTGATACTATTACGGTCAGGTTGCATATTTCGATTTGCATTATATTTTTCCGTCTCGGATGCTACCTGAATTTTACCCAAAAGAAAATAGATTCCATGACTGATGATGACCGGAGTACCTGTTGAAAGTACTTGCTTATTTAAGGAAGGCCTAATACAGTTTATAATTAAAAAAAAAAACAAAAAAAAAATATATATATATATATATATATATATATATATATATATATATATATATATATATATATATATATCAAGTGTAAAAAAAAAAAAAGAACGCAGAGTAAGATCTCAGCTTTTAAAGCATTAATTTAAAACAGGGCTCAACACAAAAGTAGAGCAATAAATAGTTATTTATTATACAATGTTACATTAGAACACGCACATGCACACTACAAACTATACATCTTGTTTCAGGAGTTGCATCGTGATTTCCCACCTGATGAAACGTTAAAAAATATTTTTTAATGTTGAAACAAGATGCACACTACATTATATATATATATATGAAAATTTCTCTGATTTAACCAGTAGAAGACAATATTTATGAATAAAAAATGACAATAGGAAAACTGGTAATTGTCATTTTTATTCATATATATATATATATATATATATATATATATATATATATATATATATATATATATATACTGAATTCTCCGTTGTTTTCCACGTATGCAGTGTCCGGTAGTTTTGTTCTTAGAACCGGACAGCCAGGCTACCGGTACATATGATTTGATTATAATGGTGAAATCGTGTGCTTGTGTAGGATATATATATATATATACAAAGAAAGATTGTATTTAGCAAAAACATACAAAAACACACACACAAAACAAAAATAAAACAAAAACGCAATTTGACCAGTCAAAATAATGTTTTCAAGTCTTTGTGATTATAGTACTCGATATCAAAAGATTGCGAAAATTAATTTATTTTCAGTAAACATATATTTCTTGAAAGACGTTAATTATTTTAACGCATTTTAATGAGTATGTGATTGCTGAAAATAGATTCGATTTTATAAGTCAGTCCTCTGACCAGTGGAAGCAATCCCCGCAAAACTCAAAGTATGGATAAATGAGCATTTAATTATATAATTATTGCTGTAACAATGGGTAGCTATAATGGTGCAGAGGGTATGCGAACTTATAGCCATATACATAATTAATAAACTAACAAAGATTATTAACAAAACAGATATATGTCTATATTGAGTTGATGGTCTAATAATTTAACAAAATTGCAACAGACGAATTACAGGAAAAATGAGAAAAGAAATCATAAAACCTTTAAAACCCGAGGATTTAGAATTGATATAAAATCCAACCAAAAAAGTAGTAAATCTCTTAGACATCACATTCAACAACAGAAGATATAAACGATGCAGAAAACCAAACAACAATCCAGTATACATTAACAAAAATTCTAACCACCCCACTAACATATTCAAACAAGTGTCCATATCTATAAATAAAAGAATTTCCACAAATTCTAGTAGTTTAAAAGTATACAATGAAAATAAAAATAACAACATATGAATCAGCTCTAAGAAACAGTGGATAAAAACGATAGAAAAAGTAAAATAATTTAGTTCAACAAAAATAGGGAGAATATTCTTCAAAGTAATTGATAAACACTTCCTTAAAAACAGTAAATTATCAAAAATTATCAACAAAAATACAATCAAAATTAGTTACAGCCGCATGGATAACATAGAGAAAACAATAACTAAGCACAATAAAAAAATCTTCAACAAAACCAATAACAATTACAATAACAATAATACCCAGCAAAATAACACCATCAAATGTAATTGCAGAAACGAAAGAAAATTGACCGATTAATAATAAATGTTTAACCAATAACATAATATACAAAGCTATCGTAACTAATAACATTAATACAGACGAAAAAAATTTGTATAGGCATTACAGAAAAAAACGTTAAAAGAAATAAATGTCTTTCGAAAGAAAAAATACACAAGTAATACAACCCTATCAAAATACATATGGAGCCAAAAAGAACACAATATCCCACCACAATCAAACGGAAAATTATAGAAAGAGAAGCCTCATACAGTGTTAACATTACAAATTGTAAACTATGCTTAGAGGAAAAATTTTAGCAATAATTAGTCTTAAAAACAAAAATAAACTCCTAAACAAGAAAGCTGAAATAATGAGTATGCATATAAATAAATAATGAATATGCATATAAATAAATATTTACTTTGCTATCGAAGCACTAACTAAAAATAAAAAAATAAATAAATGAAATAAATATAATATAAACTTAAAAATATTAATAAATAAATAAACGAATAAATATTAAATATACAGGCCTTTTACGTGTGTGTTTGTTCATGTACATATAAATATATACATACACATACAAACAACTTCAAAGGAAAATACCTAACCCCCATAATTAATACCTCAATATATAAAACCAAGGAAAAAAATAATTAAACTACTAACCATTAAATAAAAATGAAACATTAGATAAACGATAACATGACATAAGCAAAAATTCAATTTACTACATATAAACATATATATAGATTCTCAGGACGCGAGGTTAGCCGTTTTTCGAAATTTTCGTAAATTTAATTTCGCCGTTACACATTTGAACTAGTTTATCTACAACACTTGTATATCGTTATAATGGGGCCTCACATCAGTAAGGGGGGCCGGTGTGCAACTGAAACCGTTGAGAGGAAGGCCCCGAAACGGTGCACATTCTCTCCTGATGACCCTGAGGAACACATCAAAATTCAGTGAAGTCATATGCCGTAGAGAAGCTTGGTGGAAGTATCATTGGCATGAGGAGCATTACACATTCAGCTCGCTTCAGGTGAGTTTCAATTACTTTCCAGTAATTTCCTTCTTCTATTTAACAATCACATATATGTGCGTGCGTGCGGTGAGCGTGTGAAAAAATCTTAGTTCTTGCCAAGAATTAAGATTTTTTTCCCATTTGTATTTTTATACCAATTTGTCTCATCCACAGAAATATTCTGGGAAATCTCACTATGTTGTCGGCATGGAAAACAAAAAACAAACTCTTAGTAAAAAGGAAGTTACCAATATCCAGAAAGAGGCTTACGCAGGAGCGTTTCTCTTTTTTAAAGTTTGGATTTAATGTAACTATGACAACAAAACATTTCGCTTTCATTGTTTGCCTTGATAAAGTCGGATGACGAAACCCGTCGGCAAGAACTAAGATTTTCATTTTTATACCAATTTGTCTTATCCACAGAATTATTCAGGGAAATTTATCTCTAGATTCAATGCAGAGATGAATGGTAGATTTATAAATGTGCATTGATACTGACGAGGAAAACTGTCTGACACGACACAGTGAACCAACTTTCCTAGCAGGAGACCTAGCAATTGATTCAATATAATCATTTCACTTCATATCAGTAGAAAGACGTGCGGCCAAGAAAGTGCATCAGGCCGTATTTAAGGTAGCTCCGGCGAAGGGCTTTTTATTTGGCCTTCATCGCAATAAGTAGGGAGGAGTAGATGCGATAGGCAACAATAAACTACAGAATTTAAAATTGATCGCTGCATTTAAGTATTGCGTTAATAGTTAAGCTTACTTTTTAAAAGTTCAACGAAAATTCTTCTGCTGCGACTTAATTTAAAGACAATTTCATGTATGTAGGTCTTTAGCATTCCGCTACTACCTTTTTTTTTATTTATCAATATCAATTTTTCTACAAAGCTGTGCAAAAAGTGAATCACAGAGCTTATCCAGCTTCATATATATTTTCAGAAAACCTCAGCTTCTGATTGGTCACTTAATATTTAAATCATGTCCGAATACCAATGTTGATTTCTGTGCAAAATGGATCACAAAGCTTACCCAGCTTCATACATATTTTCAGAAAACCTCAGGTTCTGATTGGTCATAATATTTAAATCATGTCCGAATATCAATGTTGATTTCTGTGCAAAAGTGGATCACAGAGCTTACCCAGCTTCATACATATTTTCAGAAAACCTCAGCTTCTGATTGGTCACTTAATATTTAAATCATGTCCGAATATCAATGTTGATTTCTGTGCAAAAAGTGGATCACAGAGCTTACCCAGCTTCATACATATTTTCAGAAAACCTCAGCTTCTGATTGGTCACTTAATATTTAAATCATGTCCGAATATCAATGTTGATTTCTGTGCAAAAAAAGTGGATCACAGGCTTACCCAGCTTCATACATATTTTCAGAAAACCTCAGCTTCTGATTGGTCACTTAATATTTAAATCATGTCCGAATATCAATGTTGATTTCTGTGCAAAAGTGGATCACAGAGCTTACCCAGCTTCATACATATTTTCAGAAAACCTCAGCTTCTGATTGGTCATAATATTTAAATCATGTCCGAATATCAATGTTGATTTCTGTGCAAAAAGTGGATCACAGAGCTTACCCAGCTTCATACATATTTTCAGAAAACCTCAGCTTCTGATTGGTCACTTAATATTTAAATCATGTCCGAATACCAATGTTGATTTCTGTGCAAAAAGTGGATCACAGAGCTTACCCAGCTTCATACATATTTTCAGAAAACCTCAGGTTCTGATTGGTCATAATATTTAAATCATGTCCGAATATCAATGTTGATTTCTGTGCAAAAAGTGGATCACAGAGCTTACCCAGCTTCATACATATTTTCAGAAAACCTCAGCTTCTGATTGGTCATAATATTTAAATCATGTCCGAATATCAATGTTGATTTCTGTGCAAAAAAGTGGATCACAGAGCTTACCCAGCTTCATACATATTTTCAGAAAACCTCAGCTTCTGATTGGTCACTTAATATTTAAATCATGTCCGAATACCAATGTTGATTTCTGTGCAAAAGTGGATCACAGAGCTTACCCAGCTTCATACATATTTTCAGAAAACCTCAGGTTCTGATTGGTCCTTAATATTTAAATCATGTCCGAATATCAATGTTGATTTCTGTGCAAAAAGTGGATCACAGAGCTTACCCAGCTTCATACATATTTTCAGAAAACCTCAGCTTCTGATTGGTCACTTAATATTTAAATCATGTCCGAATATCAATGTTGATTTCTGTGCAAAAAGTGGATCACAGAGCTTACCCAGCTTCATACATATTTTCAGAAAACCTCAGGTTCTGATTGGTCACTTAATATTTAAATCATGTCCGAATATCAATGTTGATTTCTGTGCAAAAAGTGGATCACAGAGCTTACCCAGCTTCATACATATTTTCAGAAAACCTCAGCTTCTGATTGGTCATAATATTTAAATCATGTCCGAATACCAATGTTGATTTCTGTGCAAAAATGGATCACAAAGCTTACCCAGCTTCATACATATTTTCAGAAAACCTCAGGTTCTGATTGGTCACTTAATATTTAAATCATGTCCGAATATCAATGTTGATTTCTGTGCAAAAAGTGGATCACAGAGCTTACCCAGCTTCATACATATTTTCAGAAAACCTCAGCTTCTGATTGGTCACTTAATATTTAAATCATGTCCGAATATCAATGTTGATTTCTGTGCAAAAAGTGGATCAGAGCTTACCCAGCTTCATACATATTTTCAGAAAACCTTAGCTTCTGATTAGTCACTTAATATTTAAATCATGTCCGAATATCAATGTTGATTTCTGTGCAAAAAGTGGATCACAGAGCTTACCCAGCTTCATACATATTTTCAGAAAACCTTAGCTTCTGATTGGTCACTTAATATTTAAATCATGTCCGAATATCAATGTTGATTTCTGTGCAAAAAGTGGAACACAGTTTAACCAGCTTCATACATATTATCAGAAAATCCCAACTTCTGATTGGTCACTTAATATTTAAGTCATGTTCGAATAACATCGACCTAGTTCTTGACCTGACAAAAAATTATTCCGCCCAAATCTGTCAATCCCCTCTGAGCCTACCACGTGACCAAAATTAGCAATAAATATGAAATGTCATTCATCCTCGACAGTGAGCCGATCGGAATCCTTTGAACTCATCACACAGTTCCAGGCTTTACGTTAAAGTTCCTTAAACATGATTTCAGCCTGAAAAGGACACTCACTCACACAGCAATATTTTATCACGAACAATCAACTCAAGTTTTCCACATTCAACTTGATACAAGAATCTTTGTCATACGCTTTCAAGCTCAACGTTAATTATTGCAATTAACATAAACACAGCTTGTTAAGAACCCCTTGCTCCAGCTACAGCATATTCTCTTCAAACGACAAGTGAAAACCAGTCAAAGAGCGACAACTTCGTAAACATTAAAGTAAGTCGTGAACAATACTTCTCTACTTTAAGTACAAACTTGAACTGTTTATTTTTCCTTAAATTAAAATAATACCCAAACACATTTTCTCATTATTATACAGACCGTTCAACAACTTATAATATCTCAAACATAACATTTCAATCTAAACATAAAAGGACGTTTGAACTTTTTAAAATAACTCTTTAATCCCAATTGTTTGTATCTCTAGGTTATATAAATATTGTTTTATTCATTGTTGTGCAAAAACTGTTGTTTCTCATGTTTGTTCTTATTCTATGTTTATTGAATACTGAAATTTTAATGTGAGAGGAAATTGTTAATTTCATCACGCAGCCTATTTACTCAACAATTATTGATTTATATAATTTAATCAATTCACACAACATCCACAGGCCCTTACATTCCGTACAAAGAGTTACTTTTATTTCATGGGTGACTTTCCCTGGATTTCGCAATTCATTTCACTTATTTCCAAATTTATTTCCAAGTTATAAAAATTGTTATCGTACAAAAAAATCGTCGCAAAAAATCAAGTAAACAATTCGCCGAAAACAATCGCAGTAATGTATCCCAAATTTTAGAACTGCGGGGTCTTGATTGGGCCCGGAATATTTTTAATTTGCTCTCGGAGTCGGCCTGATTCCAAAATAGTATGATATATTGGCAATTGGGTTATGGTCTCTAGAAGTAAAGTTGAAAAAGTGTGACACACTGACATTCGAATTTATTATATTGTATAATAGTATATTCTTCATTATCTGCTCTTTTTATGTATATAAAAGAGGTCTATTCTAAATGTTATAGTGCTCGTATAAGTTCGTTGTTCTGGTACATAATGTACCAGAGAAAACACTGGAACAAATAATATTGTAGTTAGTGCGATAGTCTTTACGACCCCTTTGTGTCTCAATTGCGATTCCTTTCATCGTCAATGGAAGAGTCCATTTTCAACAATTTAGTGTAGCGAAGGTCGGTCATCTTTCTACATGTAGTGCCTTGATAAATATTATCAGCAGCAGCCTGGAGTGTATAAAAACAAGCGAACCATAAACTCTCTATTCTTGTTCATTCTCCTTTCGAAGTGTGTGCCATCACACTAAAGAAAGATAGGGTTGTGGACGCTTCACACACAAACAGACCTACACAGGCAAGTCACACTCATTCATTAACAATTTTCGTTGTGTATTCAATTCATCTCTAGGAAAATAAACTTGAATCAAGCACGGGCAACGCCGGGCCATGCTGCTAGTTATCATATAAATCGAGAATTATAAATATCCTCTTCTCTTCAGTTCTGACATGTCCGAACGAAAGAGACAGCTTTTTTTTTTTTTTTAACTCGGCACTACTTTTCGGCTAACGTGTTACGTGACTACTGGAGGTGGTCCGAAAGTCTTGTCAGCCCCTCCCCACCCAAAATAATGAGAACAGTATTAATATTAATGAAGTCATGTCGCACATCCTCCATACTCTTGCCACATCATGTGTCCATACACTTACAAGCAACCTCTTACGCTCCCATTTTTTTGTTGTCTGCCAACTTGACGATAGTTGGGAACTTTCTTTCTCTCTCTCTCTCTCTCTCTCTCTCTCCTTCCCAACACGTCAAGTTGGCATCCCGGCAATGACAAACAACAAGTTGGCAACACGAACTACAGCAACAAGTTGGCACCCGGCAACGACAAACACGTCAAGTTGGCACCCCGGCAACGACTCAGCTTCAACAACCAACAACGATCATCCTGGCATCAACCAACATCAACTTCAACAACCACCAAGCGATCATCCTGGCAACAACCCACATCAGCTTCAACCCCCCAACAACGATGATCCTAGCAACTACCAACATCAACCTCGACCATCAATGCCTGCACTAAAACCTCTGCACCTCCACCGTTCCGACCATCTTTATTTCCTTTTTCTTTCCCTGAATAAATTAGCATTTATCATACATATCCTCGTTCTGTCGTCTATATTGTTTCACCGTCAGATTTAACGTCTTCAAAAATGTCAGCGGGCCTCTTGTGACCTCGTTCCCCCCTTTCTGTGATACGGGGCCGCACTGAGTGCACCGCTACAAATTATATTATGTAAGAGTGACAAAACTTTCGGACCACTCTGTATATCTATCACCCATATCTACATATCAATATTAGAGCAGATCGATTTTCGAACCGTAGTGTTGCATTCAATTTGAAAGTTGGGGATAAAATAACAATACAAAATATTTTTTCCAAATCGTGATATTTTTTTAAGGAAATGAGATTAAAGAATAACTTTAGGTTTAAATTTGAAACGTTGAAATTTCATTCCGTTGATCAGAGAAATAAGTGAAATATATGTAGTTGGTTTGAAATTAAAAGGGATCATATAACAGATTTCAATCAACAACTATATTTTCAACATGATCCAAAGAATAAAGCAACAGTCGACCAAAATACACAAGGTTCCATTAAAATTTTTTTAAGGTTGAAGTGAGATGAATTGGAGGCGAAGGAAGAGGCTATTTAAAAACAATTCTAAGTAAACATTAATTCATACTTAATTAGTTAAAATGCTACACTCATAAAAAAAGAAAATAACTCACTCAGAAGGAAAATTCTGGACAGTGCCGCCATAGAAAATTATCCAAATATTAATTTACGCCCAGACCTTTTCCCTATTTCACCTTTCTTAACAAAATTAATGCTCTTACAAACAAATATGCACAACAGATTCATAAAATCGAAAGAAAATGGTTGAATACATCAACACAAGATATAATGATAATATTCTCCACACGTGACAATCTCTGACGTTATTTTTCAGTTAAAAAATATGAAAATAGCGTTTTTCTACATTCCAGTTGCTAGGTACATTCTGTTTTTGTTTTTATTAGTTACGTTGTTCATTTAATTTCATTTTCGTATTTTGCTTTGATAAAGTCCACATTGGACGAAACGCGTCAGCAATTACCAGTTTTCCTATTGTCATTTTTATTCATAAAAATTAATTAGTTATGTCAATCTAGATGACTAATTTTAAAATTTAATTAAAATTACATCACAAAGATATATATAAAATATAGGTTATCGCCCCTTAGGGATTTGACACGGGGGGGGCTCCAGAAGGATTCGAGATTGGCGCGTTTGGGAGATTGAGACCAGAGAGGGTTCGAGAAAATTCGAGATGAAACTGTCTCAGTTATCGAACAAAATTTCCGAACCGATTTAACCAGAACGGAATAATTTCTGAGTCGACCGCCGTGTTGTATAATTCGTGTGTTATGCTGTGCATATTTTCCCCCAATTTTATTGTACTCTGACTTTTTTCTCTACATTGATTCCTATTGGAAATACAGTTTCGGTTTACGAACATTTCGGATTACGAACGGCCTTCAGGAACCAATTAAATTCGTGAACCGAGGTTTCACTGTACATCTATCTCACTCTACATTATTGTTTTAATTACTTATCCACGTTGGTATTTTGTTGGGGACGTGCAGGATTGTTAATTATTTCAGAAGGATTTTTGTTAATGGATGCGTGTCTTACTGAGTCCCGAACAAATAAACAAATAAACTTTCAAATGCAATCAAGGAAACGAGACATATATAGATTAGAAAACAATGCAACATTTATATACAATTTATCAATATACAGATTGGACAATCAGTGTGTGTCGTGTATACAAAATGTGTGCGTAATTGTTTGATTTGTGAATGTCTCTTTGTTGATATTGTTCGTTAGTTCGCTGTTTTTTGTTTGTGTCGAATATCGTAATTATGAATAATAAGAGTTTTTGAAAAGAGTTTTTTAGAGTGGTCTACCCTTAATCGTATTTAGTGTTTACTTAATTTTAGTAGTGAATACAATTCACTGTACATAAGTAAGTTGAGAAAAGTGTTCACAGAGTCGATTGTTGAATGTTCGAATGTGAGTCAGTAAATGTTTTCGTGTGCGGCACAATTATGGTTTAGAATGGCGTGGAGTATATTGGCAATTACTCTGCGAATTCGTGAGACTGACTGTCTGGGGTTGTCTACGTTTGCTTTTATGTCATTTGGGTTTCAAAAAGTTGCTCACTTGGTTTTGGCGCAATTTCTGTTTCTAAACGTGAACTTCAAGTGATTGACCAATGGGGTTGCTTGCTTCTATTCCTGCCGTTTCTATTGGTTGAGGTTTTTTTGGTACGTAGGCATACGATGTGGACTGTGCTTTTTTTAGGTTGGAAAGGTAAGGATATTGGACGAGTCCACAATGTGAATGTCACAAACTGAACTTTTTAAGTTCTAATAATAGACGCACGAATAGCCTTACGATGATTTAATATACACTTTCTCAATTGAATGGACACATTAGTTTACAAAATCATAAGAGTTGGTAGAGATGGAGTTGTGTCGTTCTTATATAAACTTTCAAAATCAGTAGACGCAGATAGCCTTCCAAGAATAAATTCAAAAAGCTCACGAACAGACCGAGATGGACTTATACAATGCTGTTTGATAAAAGTGACTCACCTGATTTTTTTTTACTAAATGTTCTCTTCTCCGATGAAACGAAAGTTGAGCTAAATTCAAAGGATAAGCGATCTAAAATCCGAAGAAGAAGCTTCGAAAGTTCTTTGAAGTTAGCAGTAAGTACTGTCAAGTATCCGTTCAGTATAATGTTCTGGGGATGCTTTTCTTTTCATGGAACTGGTTTCTTAAAACCTATTGAAAAGACCCCCAGGAGCGAGCAGTACAAGAGAATTTTAGAGTCTTGTCTGCTGCCTTCTGCTGAAAGGGTGCAAATCGACCCCACCATGCTCATTTTTATGCAGGATAATGCTCCCTGTCACAAATCAAAATTGATGAAGGACTACTTTGATGAGAAGCAGGTGAGTGATATGACATGGCCGCCCCAATCTCCTGACCTCAACCGCATAGAACACTTATGGAGCATTATAAAGTAAAAATTCTCTTGTACTGCTTTATTTTCATGTAAGCTTTCGAAATGCCCAAATTAGGTACAATTTGTCGTATGTTATTCTCTTCTAAGCTTTCTTAAACAAATTAAATAAGTACGGAGCGACCTGTAACGAACCAAAATAAATTCACCAAATATGCAAATTTTCAGTCTCTCTCTCTCTCAAAAAAAAAAACAAAAAAAAAAAAAAATGAAATTACCGTCTAACTATTTTTAGCTGCTTGAGTCAACCTCTTTTTGATAGTATTACTGTTTGTTAAACTTATAACAGATTAACAGCGTCAAATTTCATCTTAATCTTTGTCTTTTTATTCATTCATTTTGACTGAAAAATGGTTTTCAAAATAAACAAATAGATGATGATGATAATGGTGATAATAGCCCATAGCTAAAGTTCGAGAAACACTAATCCAAGGGAAATAACTTCTCAGAGTTATTTCCCTTGTACTGCAACGCTAAATACGTGATCTTTGGCGTTTTTGTCTGTTTTATTGATTCTTTTGAGATTGCATACTAAAATTTTTACTTAAGTAAAATCTAACCGATTTTGTTGAATATTATTTAGCAGCAAGTCTTTATAGTACCAGCATTCTTCTCAATAATAATAATAATAATGCTTCTACCCCTTTGTTTAATGAATTCTTTGATAGTCCCCTTACCAAACTGTAGTATAAGTCCAGCCTACCCTATAAAATTTGATAAGTATCTGTCGCCAACGACAGAAAGTTGAACATTTGCGGAAAGTCAATTGTGCCATGCTCCGAACATGTAAGAAATGGTAAATGTTGTACCATTTTTCAATCATACTTTTTCTGTAGTTTGATATGATTCTAAATCCGTTTGACTCAAGTTAATTTTTTCCTTTTCATTTCCCTTTTCTCTTGCCTTTCTCTCTCTCTCTCTCTCTCTTTTTTTTTTAAACTCTATATACTAAAATCTGATATTCTCCCTTGGAGTGGTCACTCCGACTTATACTAAGTTAAAACTTAGTATAGTCTACCCCACTGAATACCATACACTATTATGAACTATTCCACCTTCGATATATTAATAAATCCACATTGTAACCAATCTCATTGGTTGGGCGTGCTCTTAGATCTTCTTCGGGAATCGTCCTAAAGCTGGTAACTTGAACATAATTAACCCTTGGCGGTCAAGGTTAAAACGCATATCTCTACCAATTTCAATGAAAACGAATACAGTTTCATACCGGATCTGCCGTCAGCCGGGACAACAAGAGCCGCGTCCCTCAGAGAGGAACCAGTCTGACGAAAATTCTGTCACTAGAACAAACTCTTCCACAAACGAAGAGACACTAGGTCACCAAACCCGGATTATTGCCAGCCTTGGACCAAGTGACTTGACGCATACCATGCCAAATCGACTAATAAAAAGTAAACGAATAAAATGGACCCGCGAAGAGTATCGACAAGTCATGACACCCTTCTTCACTGCACTCGAAAACTCAGAAAAGAACACCACGAATCAAACATACCAAATATGGAGAAGTATGGTGGGAAATGATATAAGACCTAACCTCAATCCAAACATGCTTGCCAATGTCCGTAGGGACATAATGCGAAACAACACACTCTCACAGGCAGAAATAGATAAGATAAAATTAGATATGAGACAAAATACTATGACCCATCACTCAAACTCTAATGAGGTGAATGTAGAAATAAGGAATGTGACAGAGGATGAGGTAAAAACTAAAACAAATGAAATACGAAATAATCTCCCAGGAAATAAAATCCAAGACTCTACCTTAAACACAACCTGCAGTTCTCCAGACATTGTCACTGAAGATGACTCCAGGTACATTAAGTTAGAATTCCTTGAAAACCACGAAGCTGAAATCACCGAAGCGAAAAACGACGTCATCCAAGTACTCAGCAGACTAACTTTCATACAATTGTCAGACAGAGACCAGCTCCCCAAAATCCATATGACGAATTACAACAAGCACATCGTGAAAATATACAACGCTGCTCTGGAAACACTGTTAACAGATAAACCACCGGGAAACATCACAGAAGTTAACTACGTCATATACGCAACAGCTTTAGCAGCGACTCGGAAGCTTGGGGTCAAGACAATAAATAAAATTAACTGACATAGAGAACCAGCTTGGAAAACAAAACTGATACGAGAAATAAAACCAATCAGATGTGAGCTTTTTTTATTAGATGAGCTCACCAGAAACCCTAATATTTCCACACGCAAGTGCAAAAGGATCAAGCGGAAATATAACATTAAATCCCTAATTGACATTTCATCAATCAAGGAAATGCTGAAGCAGAAACTTCAGCTAAAGGCACGGAGAACAAGACGATACGAAAAACGTTGTAGGTTCTATCGCCAAAATAAAATATTCCGAACGGACCTTAAGAAATTTTACAGGGAAATTGGAAAAACACCTATACATGTCGAAAGGCCACCATCGATTGATAATGTACAGACATTTTGGGAAAATATTTGGAGCAGCCCAAACGAATATAACCCAAATGCAGAATGGATCCGACTTGAAGAAGAACGAATGCTGGATACACCTCTGTAAGAATGGGAAAATATATCCACAGATGATGTTAGGCAAGCGCTAACGAAATCCCCAAAAGGGAAATCCCCAGGAAATGACAAGATGCCCAATTTCAGGCTTTATCATCTCTCATCTATCCATGAAATTCTTGCAAAAACATTATCAACGCTTGTAAATAATCCCAATAAAATCCCGGAATGGATTACTGAAGGTATTACATACCTCATACCAAAAACAACTGAAACAGACGACCCGAAAATTATAGACCGATAACATGTCTCCACAACGTATAAGTTGATCACGTCTGTACTGACGAACCGTACTTATTCCTTTTTCGAAACAAACAGCATTCTTCCGCTGGAACAGAAGGGATGCAGAAGAGGTTCATATGGCTGCAAAGATCAACTACTGATAAATAAAATGATCCTGGAAAATTGCAGGAGGCGACGTAGAAATCTTAGCGCAGCGTGGATTGATTATCGTAAAGCCTTTGATAGTGTTCCACATTCTGGGATCCTTAAGACTTTGGAAATGTACAAAGTCTCCCCTGTGGTATTAAATTTCCTTAAGCACATCATGGGAATGTGGAACACCAAACTATACCTTAGTCACACCAGGGGCACTGCCATATCCAACCGTATGAATATTCGACGTGTAATCTTTCAAGGAGTCTCTCTGTCACCCCTTCTGTTTTGTTTATCCTTAATCCCTCTTACGCATGAACTGAGCAACAGTAGCTATGGTTACAAAATAAATAAGAAAATGTTCAATCACCTACTCTACATGGATGATCTCAAAATCTTTGCCAAAGACGACAATGAGTTGAAAGGCCTCCTCAATATTGTAAAATACTTCACTGACGACATAGGTATGGATTTCGGATTAAATAAATGTGAAAAAGTAACATTCAAGAAAGGTAGAATTACAGAAACACCCTTAATAGATTTAGATTTTGTCACAAAGATTAAGGAACTGGAGCATGATGAAGCTTATAAGTACCTAGGAATTAGCGAAGGAGATGGCATACAACACCCTCAAATGAAGGAAAAAATAAGAATGGAGTACTACAGGCGTGTCCGTCTGGTACTATATACCGAGGTAAACTCAAAAAACAGAATATCAGCCATAATCACATTGGCTGTCCCTGTGGTGCAATACAGCTTTAATGTCCTTAACTGGACCATAGCTGAAATTAAGCGAATGGACGCCAAAACGAGAAAGCTTCTCGCATGCATCATCCCAAAGCTGATGTTGATCGTCTGTATGTGCCCAGATCTGAAGGAGGCAGAGGATTAGTTCAACTAGAACTGTCCTACAAAACTACAACAATTGGCCTCCAAAGATACTCGGAAACTACAGAAGACTGGATGATGGTATGCGTCAAGGAACATGAAAGTAGTAAGCGTCTTTACTCCGTAATAAAAGAAGCCAACAAATTCAAAATGGAGTTTCAAATGGGCGTAGACATGCAAATACAGCACAATACACCGGCTGAAACTGCAAAATACTTAAAAAGGACAGCAAAGACGAATGCAACCGACCAGATACAGAAGCGATGGCAAGATAAACCGCTTCATGGCCAATACTCTGCCCGTACCAAACAAGCTGGCGTAGACAAAACCCGTACTCATCAGTGGCTACGTAGTGCAGGGTTGAAAGCTGAAACTGAAGGTTTTATCCTTGCTGCACAGGACCAATGCTTGCTAACTAGGAATTATCAAGCACATATACTAAAATATTGTGTTAGCCCAAAATGCAGATTCTGTGATAAATACCCAGAAACGATTGATCATCTTGTATCAGGTTGCACGATATTGTCACCCACTGAATATAAAACCCGACATGACAAAGAGGGCCAATATCTGCACTGGAAAATCTGCAACTTCTACGGGAAGGAAACTGAAAGAAAATGGTATGAACACCACCCAGACCCGGTTACAGAGATAGGACCTGTTACAATTCTATGGGACTACACAATACACACTGACAGAACAATCAAAGCCAACCGCCCAGATATCGTTATTAAAGACCACAAACAAAAAAAGTGCCTCCTTATTGATATGGCAGTCCCTGCTGACTGCAATGTATCTTTGAAGATATTCAAAAAGCTGTCAAAATACAAGGAACTTGAAATAGAAATCTCAAAATTGTGGCATATGGGAACATCAACAATCTCTGTTGTAGTTGGAGCCCTAGGACCGTTTGGAAAAGATTCCAGCAAACTAATTGAAGGGATTCCTGGAAGTCCATGCCTCAAAGCGATACAAAAATTGTTTTTGACACTATTCAAACTGCACCTACTATTCCGGATACAATTATAACTTTCATATTCCATATCTTTATCATTTCACGGGTAAGGAACTGGGTTATCTTTCTCCTTCCATGATCTGGCTTGTTCAATATTTCTTATTCCCAATTATCAGGTCAACTCTTCTTGTTTCGATGGGGATGATTGCGCAATGAGTAACTGTCGAAATCTCAAAGCATTTGGTTAGAGCTGATACCAATTTTCTACATAGTTATATCATTTGCATAGTTCCTAATGTGTGACTGTTCCTAACCAGTCGACCCTTTTCTTATATTCTTTTTTGGATCAACTTGCTCCATTCTCTAATTATGCTCTTTACTGTTTCGTTTATTTTTATTTTTATTTTTGAATAGGCGGTGTTTACTTTATTTTCCTGACGTCATTATCAAGTGACAACAAATCTTTTCCCTGTGGGTTACTTCACTTGGCTGTACTAACAACGCCTGTTAGGGGCGTTCTTCAAGTCTATAAATAGGCAATGATATTCTCACTCACTCTTTTTTTTGTCTTTTTAACGTTTTGGCTTTCACGTCGATAGGAATGCTGCCGGCGAGGCACGTTTGCTTCTTTGGTCCTCCTTCGACTTTTGTACTCTCTTACATACGTATAAACACACACGCTTGTTACACACACGCTTGTTACACACACACACACACACACACACACACACACACACACACACACACACACACACACACAAGCACATTCTTGTAGCTTGTTTTAATGTTTTTTTTGTTAGAATTGTCTGCACATGTAATTCCTTTTGTTAATACATGCATCAACGTTTTTTTTTATATATTTAGAGGGTGTCGATGAATTAGGAACAGAAACATTAATAACAAGGAGAAAAAGAACAAAGCAATCAGGAGGACATTAGATAGTGAAATTGCATTTAAATCTTTGCAGATTAAAGTTCGTTGGAAAGCATAGAGCCGGAAAGGAGTTCCACAAGCGAGAAGTGCGAGAAAAGAAACTGTCAGCATAGAACATACGGCTACATCTGGCCAGCTCAACCATAAATTGATGAGCTCTAACCGACAATCTAGTATTGCGCTTAAACTCATACAGTCTAGGTACTCTACGCTCGTCCGAACAATTACTATAAAAGTATTTATAAAAAATGGCACAACCTTATGGTGGTGGGCAAGTGACTGAAACCGAGCAGCCAGATCAGGACCAATAATATTGCTGATTCTTCTTTGAATTTTATCAAGGAGCTCCAGGTAGATAGCAAAAACACCGGATCATATATAGCAGCAATATTCTAAGCATGGATGAATGGTAGACTTATAGATATGCAAGATAGATTCCGGAGAGAAAAGTTGTCTCACCCGACACAGTGAACCAACTTTCTTAGCAGCTGATCTAACGAGGGATTCAATGTAGTCTTTCCACCTCATGACAGTTGAGAACGTTAGCCTGAGAAGGCGCAATGAGTAACTTTCTTGGAGGATAGCATCAGCCATACTGATAGAAAGCAAAGAAGAGATCTCTCACATGATTAATGGAGAGAAGTTTAGTTTTGAAGGTGTTAAAATTGACAAGCCATCTTTTGCTTCAGTTAACGATGGTCTTGAAGTAGTTTTGGACACCAGCTGCCATTTTGACCTTGTCTGACTGATCAGCCTTACTATCGTGGCAGGAATAAATGGTAGTGTTGTCAGTGTATATGCCAAGTTGAGAGCTGATACCATCGGGAAGGTCGTTAATGAAGATTACAATCAGCGAATGAACAAGAATGGAGTACTGGGTGGGTTGGGGGTTTACACCTGCGAAAGGATGTAGACGAGTGGGCGTTCTGGACAACCTTCATTTCACGATTTGATTGGAATGACTGGATCAGTTCAAAAACGTGCCCGGGGATACCGTAACTTTTCAGCTTGTGGTGAAGACCTCAGATAACGACGCGTGCACTTCACGTTTTCAGATTCCATAACTTTTTTGTCGGCGCTTTAACTAAATATTTTTCCAACCTTGGTGTACTATCGGGATTGAGAAGGTTATTAACCCTCACCTCCTCCTCAGTTTCTGATTACCCTCTGATTGTGACAGAAGTGGTAGCCAGCGATGATTAGGGCAACGAGCGAAAACATGTTTTTTAAAGCATATCACCCCAAACAAGGCAGGAATGCTACTAGCACACAGGGGGATACGGAGAATGAAAGCGAGAGAAAAGAGTGGGTGTGAGGGGGATTGAGGAAAGGGAAAAAGGAAAGGAATCAAAGTAACAGAAAATGGCGATTGGCGTTGCATTTAAATTTTTGATCATTGTAATTATCAGGGAAGCAAATGAGAGGAAGGGAGTTCCAGTGTCGGTAAGTACGAGAAAAGAATCTCTTCGAATAGAAATGGCGGTTACATTTAACTATATCAACAGTAAAAGGGTGGGACCTAAGTGCCAGTCTAGTAGTACGCTTAAATTCATGCAGTCGGGGTACCAGGGAAAAAAAGCACGTCAGAGCAGTAGCCATGAAAATATTTGTAGAAAAGACAGAGGGAAGCCACGTTACGTCTGTGAGAAAGTGTCTGAAGTCGAGAAACCAATTCAGGACCTATTACAATGCAGATCTTTCTTTGGATTTTGTCGAGAACCTCGAAATGAACGGCAGGGGTACCAGACCTGATATAGCAACAACATTCAATGCAATAGTAGATTTGTAGATGTGTAAGATGGACTATGACGAGAAAAACCTTCTGGCACGACACAGTAACCAACATTCCTTGCGGTAGATGTAGCTATTGATTCAATGTAGTTGTTCCACTTCAAATCAGTTGAAAACGTGAGGCCAAGACATTCGTCCTTTCACATGATGCTTGCTTCTTTCATATGTGCTATAAGTTCTATGTGTCGAACAAATTGTGATCATGATAATGATGATGATGATGATGATCATCATCATCAGTCTCTCGACTGCTTCAGTTGTCGGGGTGGGAAACCGAGGGCAGAAGAAACAGATAACCTCTTCTAGGCTTATCTGTTGGCGGTGACCCTCAGGAGTTCCGGGCATTGTCATGTATGTCTACATTGTGATATATATATATATATATATATATATATATATATATATATATATATATATATATATATATATATATATATATATATATATATATATTCTCTAAGGTGGGTTCTGGTTTGTGCACATACCGTTGTTTAGATTTGTTAAATCCTACTTGCAAAACGTTTACAATGCTTTTCAGGAATGTTCCCGGTGCTTCAGTAATTATTAGTACGACCGCTACCTTTATCCTTTATATTCCACGATGATTTATTTTAGTTTTCATTCAGATTTTAAGTCTTTCTTCAATATTTATCCATCATCATTTTTATTCAATTCGTTTTGTTTTACTGTGGTCACCAACTCTCCTCCTCTCAATCAATGTTCTCGTTCATGGTGACATTCAAGGCAGAATAGTGGAATGGCTTCCAGGTTCCTTTTGCACCGCCGCTGTGGTCACCGATCCCTTCCATCTCAAAATTGTGGTTCATGGTGACCTTCAAGGCAGAATAGTGCAATGGTTTACTGGTTCTTTTTGCACTTTTTTTTACCCCTCTTCTCAGAAGTCAAAGAAGCATCAGGTGGCTTGAACGCAGAGTTTTTCTTCTTCTAGTTCTCGTGTTCGCCATCCAAGGCTATAGAACTTAGTCTGTCCTGCTATTTACTTCATAGTAATTGACGGAAGAAATGGATTCATACCTTACATGGTACTACCTTAAATGAATGCAATAAACACGACTGGAATTCGAACTCGGCTCTCCGATTCTTCAATCAGACCCGCTCTTCATTACTCAACCGTGCCTCCACACCTCCTCGATTGATATGAATATAAATAGACTATACAAGAAAAGCCCAGATATAATCTTTGTGGATACAGTGGAATACATAAAATTACAGTATTTTTCACATATTTTATTGAATATGAATTCATGGCCTCATTATTCACTCATCAAAGGATTTTCATTGAGCTTGTAGGCCTTACATCATATTTAAATGAAATTGTCTATTTCATCATATTAGAAGATACAAAACTTTTGAAAAATCTTTTATTCATTGCATCATTAGCATCCTGGGTAAGACGATAAACTACATCCGACAGCAAGGCCTCTGATTAGGAGGTTTTGAGGAGCGTGGAACCACCTCTTAATTGCTGGTATTCCCAGGTTCATCCTGACCCGGGGCGGTAGCAACTGATAGGGTCCCAGCCATGGACAAATAGCTAACCCCAAACTATAGTTAAAACACTATGAAAGTGGAAAAATAGATTTTAATACCAGCAATATATTTGTGAAGAAAGAAATATTGCCAGCAATAAAAATCTTGTCGGCATTAAATAACCCATTGAGGTTGATATACCGTAAACCAAAACAAACCAATATATACTGAGATAGATAGATAGATAGATAGATAGATAGATAGATAGAAAGAAAATATTACCAGCAATAAAAATTTTGTCGTCATTAAATAACCCATTGAGGTTGATATGCCGTAAAACAAACCAAACCAAACTATCTCTTAATTGTTGGTGTTCTTAGGTCAACCTTGACCTGGGGTGGTAGCACCTGTTAGGGTCCAAGCTATGGGCAAATAATTAACCCCAAACTGGGGTCAAAACGCTATGTAAGTGTAAAAATAGGTTTTTATACCAGAAATACATTTTTGTAAAAAAATATTGCCAGGAATGAATTTTGAAGGAAAAATTATTTCCAGCAACACATTATTACCAGAAATACATTTTTGAAAAAATATTACCAGCAATAAAAATCTTGTCGGCATTAAATAACTCATTGATGTTGAAATGCTGTAAAACAAAACAAACCAAACCAAACCATTGCATCATTATTCTGTCATCAAATATTTTCCCGGAACTTACTCCACATTTTAGTTAAATTCTGTATTCAGTCATATAAGTTTAATTTTAAATGGAAAGCGTAAATATTGACTCCCTGTCTATTCTAGTCGTTTGTATGTCTATTGTGAAAATTAGTTCTTTCCAAAAGGTCTTTCAACAAAAGAGAGTGATGACTTTATAGCGTTGCTATTTTGCTTATGTTTTAGCTAAGGAGATATACTATATATAATATAGTCATATTTGTTAATCCTTTCACCCCCAAGAAAGGCAATAAAGCCACTGGGATATAAAGGGTTAATAAGAGTGAAAGAAACGTAGAAGGCAATAAAATAACAGGGTTCAAGGGGACAGAAGGTAACGCATGACATCGCTTTAAATATTTTGAAGGTCGTAGTTGACAAGAAACAAAGAACTCCGAAGAGAGTTCCACAGGTGAGAAGTACACGATAAGAAGCAATTAGCATTGAACTTATGTTTAAGCTAACAATTTAAACAGTGGCATTATGGGACCGAACTGCCAAATCTAGTACTGCGTTTAATTTTGAGGTACTAACGAAGAAAGAAGGCTCCTCAAAACAATTACCATGAAAATATTTATAGAAAAGTCAAAGGGAAGCGAGCTTACAGCAGTGTGTAAGTGACTGAAACCGAGATGTCAGGCCAGAGCCGAGAACGTTGCAGATTCTTCTTTGGATTTTGCCAAGAATCTCTAGATATAGAATAGACCAGAAAAAAACAATTCACTACTCAACGATAACGACACATGCGAAAAAAATAAATGAACACAAAAAATTAATACAGCGATTAGAAAACAAAAAATGAAAAAAAAATATAGTATAGACTAACAGAATATCACACCAGAAAACCTAAATTTTATTCTCTCCCTAAAACCCACGAAGTAAGCAATCTAAGTGTACCTCATTATTTAAGGTATTGGTCACCCTTCACACAAAGTGGCAAAAGCCATAACGAAACTCAAGTTTCAAAACCTATGCATTAAGGAAACACACCTAATAATCAAACATGAAAACACCAACGAACTACTTAATCGACGAAACGAACTGGTCTTCAAATGCAGATATAAGAACCGCTTCGCATTTCTAAAGTAACATCAATTTTCAAGAAGATTATCGGATTTTTTTTACATGTATTTGTGCATGTGTATATATATGTGTATGTGGATAACTATATATGTATATGCATGTCTGAGGAAATGCATATATACATATATATGTGTGTGCGTGTATATATATTTATATATATATGCGTATATATGTGTGTATGTATATGTGTGTGTATATATATATGTATGTGTATGTATGTGTGTATGCAAGATCATCACCAATGATCCTTCATGGAAATCCCTCTCCGTTTATCACATGTGACCTCACTTTACAAAAACCCTCTCACCTGGACATCTAACGCCCACATATCTCTCTTCTTCCTGTATATGTATGCACAAGCATACTATGTTACTTTTTTGCTTTTGTTTCTGTGTTGGGACATAGTCTTTGTACATACAAACATGTGTACCCCCGTCCGTGTAAATAGGTACGTGAGTATTCTTGTTCTATGTTGTATTCTCTCAGGTGCATAGATTAAGCGTTGTGTCTATCTGGGGTCACTTGATGAAAACACTCTTAAGTGCCCCTTTATAGCTACACGATTAAGGACATCTTACATGTTATCTAAGCACTGATTTAGAAATGTACTAGTCAAATATATGCATAAGTGTTTATGAATACAAATAGATAAATAAATATATGAGTATGGGTGTATATGTGTGTGCATACATACATATGGGTGGACACACTTACGTGAAAACACACATATATTTGTACATGGATGCGAATGTGTGTATGGATGTAGGTACATATGTGTAAGTGTAATCATATGTGCATATAGAAAATTTTGCATATATATAGATATGGGGATTTGTGTAAGTTTTTCGATTTCTCCCTTCCTCTCTTCTGTTCCCTGCCCCTCCCTCTTTCTTTATTCCTTTCTGTTGTCCTCCGGTAAATGAGAGGTCAACGCCACAAACATCGTATCGCCCAGAGACATATACCTCCCTCCTCCTCTTCCTTCTCTATGTCAGTCACTTAGGTGCCATGCGTGATACACGCTTAGGCAATCATGTATTTTTTGATACATGACTGACGAGGCAGATTTTTTCGTGTAGTAAGTTGCCATTTCTTTCTGCGGTAGACCAATTGCCATCCAAGGCTATAGAATCCTGTCTGTCCTACTATTAACTCATAGCTGGAGGGAGAAGAAGAGGATTTATACCTTTCTCAAGGGTATTAGCACGTAAGTGAATGTAATGGATTCGACTGGAATTCGAACTAAAAACACAACTTCCGCTAATCCTTTTTTTTTCGTATCGTTTTTCGGTTGATTCCTGGAAGAATTTTTGAATCCATTCATTGTTTTGAAACCGCAAGGTCTGACGAAGCGAAACCAAATTTTATCGGTGTCGCGAAATATAAAATATTACCATGGCTTTCTGAAGACTCCGATTTGTTAATTAATTATTACTAGCTCTGTTTAGTACATTGAGCTCTCGGGATTTATATGATCCTCCTTGGAATTATCCATAAGGATTACCAATTAACTTTATTATAATATATATATATATATATATATATATATATATATATATATGTGTGTGTGTGTGCTTGTGTGTGTGTGTGTGTGTATGCGTATGTGTGTATATATAGCTGCATTTGAGTAGAATATCCCATTAACATATATAAAATAGAAGAATAGATATGAATTCGGAATTATGTAAAAAATTCTCAAAGCAAATTGTCTGAAACCCAAGAAATAAAATAATAAAATTTAAATGGATAAAATATTTTCAGAAGAAAATGAATAAAATTCGAAGCTCTAAATGGATACAAAAAAGAAAGAAGAAAAGAACGAAATAAAGAAATAAATAGTGAAAGAAACATAGAAAGAAAGGATCGAACGAAGGAAAGAAAGAAAGAAAAGAAAGAAAGGATCGAAATAAATGGAAAGAAAGAAAGAAAGAAAGAAAGAAAGGGAAACTTTGGCAAAATTAGTTACGGGCAGTTTACTAAACATTGTACGAGATTCTTTTCAAACAAAGTTGGACATTAAATAAATGTCTTTTCAGCATCAATGAAAATAAATAAATAAAGTTTTAAATGTAAAATATTTTACTTCTCAACAACAAAAAGTCAAATAATTTGAATAGATGAATGTCTGGAGAACTTGGCAAAAAAATGTTTGCATTCAATAGAATTGAAATAAAAAAAAGAATCTTGTCTATTGAATTAAAAAAAAATCTCTCTAACAAAACAGAAGAACGATGTTGCTGAAAAGTCCCAGGCTCGACCCAATTCCCACATTCTGACCAAATTGTATCTAAACTGGTCAACATAACGAAATTCGAATCAATAAAATGGATTAAAAATCTGAAAATTCGTTAATATTGTTGATCTTCTGGAGATACAGTCGACGCATTTGGAGCTCCGTTAATAGATCAACAATATTAACGAATTTTCAGATTTTTAATCTGCAGGAGTAAAAAAAAATCTATTCGCAAGAGAAGAATATTTAACTATTTTTTTTATTATCCCTGCCTCCCGGGCTACAGACCCCGGCTCAACTGCGGACCTGTCGTAAATGTATCCGCACAGGTCGCATCCCAAATCAACAACTTCCCCATTTTAAAAGGGGGAAATGGTAATGCCCTCCGGCCACTTTTCATCACCACGGTCGAGGCCTACGGGTTCGATTTGGGAAGGGAACTCAGCTGCATCCAAACCTCTTCTGTTGATGTCGTTTATTGCTTCATGCCTTGGAAAGCGGCCGGCACTACGACGACAGGAGAGAGGATGCAAACCAAACTCATCAATGGAAGCTCCACATCTGCATCTGTGACGCTCACATAATTTGAGCCCAAGACGGACCGTGGCTCCGCCCCCTGTGCACTCATCATCTAAAAGCGTACCGGTAGATGAAGAGGCCACTGCGTTGAGCCAGGCGCCATTACTCGGTTGTGAAGCAGGTAGTAGACAGTCAGGCGATGCTGATCCAGAGAGAGCCTCAAATTAGTAAAACTGGCCTCGCATTTTATTTTATCCCAGTTTCTTTGTTTTGATGTGTCTAGTGGGAGAGAAAGTAATTCTTGGGCCCAGACGCTGCAATTATATTTAATATATCTTAATTTACACATCAATTACACATTTTTTAAAAGTCACTCATTTTCTTTTTAGTCTCGAGCAACACCACCTTAGGGAAAAATATATAAGATTTAATTATTTTAAACACATACAAATGCATACACACACACACACACAACACATCTTTTCGTTACCCATCTGATGAAGCCATGAGAGGCGAAATGCACTATTGGGGATTATTTTTCGAAACATAATTTCATGAAAGTTTTTCCAAATGTCAATAACTTATAACATATTAGTAATTACATATTATTACTAATATACGTAATATATTGTAATTTACTTATTAATTACATATTATTACTAATAGACGTAATATATTGTAATTTACTTATTAATTACATATTATTACTAACAGACGTAATATATTGTAATTTACTTATTAATTACATATTATTACTAACAGACGTAATATATTGTAATTTACTTATTAATTACATATTATTACTAACAGACGTAATATGTTGTAATTTACTTATTAATTATATATTATTACTAATAGACGTAATATATTGTAATTTACTTATTAATTACATATTATTACTAATAGACGTAATATATTGTAATTTACTTATTATTTACATATTATTACTAATAGACGTAATATATTGTAATTTACTTATTAATTACATATTATTACTAATAGACGTAATATGTTGTAATTTACTTATTATTAATTACATATTATTGTTCTTATATGTAATATATTGTTATTTATTTGTTATTTAGTCTTTTTTTTTAATAGTGCTATTATTTTCTAAGCCGGCCTTAATCTGGTGCAAACCGTCATTGAGGGGTATCAAGTGAGGATCGAACTTCCGATACCGTGGTAGCAACGTTTTGGACCATATACATTCCATCTTTCATTCGGTATATAATATTCACCTATATAATAACAATGAAAAAAAATGTAGCCTTAGTCCACTTCAAAATATTCCTTTGTGGGAATTCATGCATTTACCATATTACCGCTGCCACTTTTCAATACAATCTGTAAGGTCTGTCATATTTCGGGATCGCCATCAGCTGCATTGTCATATCCTTAATTCTTAGTCCTCTTTCCCACGGTCTGAAATCGGCCCCCTGTTCAAAAGCGATTTTGGCTTTGGGAAAGTCCAGAAATCTCCAGGAGAACATTCTCATTCTATCACTACTGAAGTATTTGGCTTCTTCAGGCATCCCTGATCGTAGTGAGAATAGACGAACATGTAGTGTTGCTGTCATATTTGGGTTGGAGTTACTCAATCTTGGCTTTCCGGTTTTGATAGAGTCTTAAATAGTCTTGTAAAATTTATCCACTCTTCAGCCATTTTCCCATAGATGAAACATCGCAATCCTATCGCTACTCTATCACTATTTCCATGGCAAAGGTTCAGATGATCTTATTTCTTTAGTTTCACCTGTTCAAAACTTTAAAACTAAGACCCATCAAATAACTTCCACGGATCCGAATCACCTTAATTTCTTCTGTATTCCAAGGTAGGAAGAAAATTCCAGACTGCTTTTTCTCAAGAACTGTCAATTTGCGGAAAAGTGTCTGAGTGTGTAGCGATAGCAACAAAAATATCAGTAAATAACGTCAAACCCTTAGTACTAGACTATGCATGAGTACGAAGCAAAAATAATTAATAAATATTAATAAAAAAAGAAAAATTAAAAGTCAAGTAATAAAAAATACTTTAAAATATAAATATACATTTTAACTATAAATAGTTAACAATAGCGAAAGAAAAAAGATTATGAAAAAAATAGTTAAATAAATATAGAATACTCTCACGATGCATTGGAACAGGCGTCAATTGAAACAAAAATGTTCAGATGATCTTCATTCTTTAGTTTCACCTTTTCAAACCTTTAAAACTAAGACCCATCAAATAACTTCCACGGATCCGAATCACCTTAATTTCTTCTGTATTCCAAGGTAGGAAGAAAATTCCAGACTGCTTTTTTTCTCAAGAACTGTCAATTTGCGGAAAAGTGTCTGAGTGTGTAGCGATAGCAACAAAATATCAGTAAATAACGTCAAACCCTTAGTACTAGACTATGCATGAGTACGAAGCAAAAATAATTAATAAATATTAATAAAAAAAGAAAAATTAAAAGTCAAGTAATAAAAAATACTTTAAAATATAAATATACATTTTAACTATAAATAGTTAACAATAGCGAAAGAAAAAAGATTATGAAAAAAATAGTTAAATAAATATAGAATACTCTCACGATGCACCGGAACAGGCGCTTTGCCGTCAATTGAAACAAAAATGTTCAGATGATCTTCATTCTTTAGTTTCACCTTTTCAAACCTTTAAAACTAAGACCCATCAAATAACTTCCACGGATCCGAATCACCTTAATTTCTTCTGTATTCCAAGGTAGGAAGAAAATTCCAGACTGCTTTTTCTCAAGAACTGTCAATTTGCGGAAAAGTGTCTGAGTGTGTAGCGATAACAACAAAAATATCAGTAAATAACGTCAAACCCTTAGTACTAGACTATTCATGAGTACGAAGCAAAAATAATTAATAAATATTAATAATAAAAGAAAAATTAAAAGTCAAGTAATAAAAAATACTTTAAAATATAAATATACATTTTAACTATAAATAGTTAACAATAGCGAAAGAAAAAAGATTATGAAAAAATAGTTAAATAAATATAGAATACTCTCACGATGCACCGGAACAGGCGCTTTGCCGTCAATTGAAACAAAAATCAAATTTTTCCTTTCTTCATCTTCGACATCCAAAGGAGTCAGATGTCCGAATCAGTTCTCCGATAGAACATGTTGCTACCAACAGATATGCACAAAGCTTTTAGCTCTGTATACGTATATGTACTTTAAAATATAACATAATTTCTACGAAATATATACTAAAGCATTTTATCGTTTTTGTCTACGCTTACTGTGTTGTGTTTTGTATATGAATTGTTTGTAATTTATATTTCCGTTATAGGTTAATGATGTCTTTTTAACCTTCAATCAAAATTTCATATATAAAAAGAAGTACCTTCTGACAAGGCCAAAGCCTCACCAGAACAACTCACAAGAAATGCTTCCATGAACATTACAATTTTGACCTCTCCATGTCAAGGGTCAATCGTTATTTGCCCTCCTTATCCTCATAATGCCCAGTTTCTACCGCTTCTTATTTAACTCAATTCATCATAACCATCTTAATAGTTACTCTTTACTTTGAATGGATTTCGAGTCCAGTATTCTGAGGGAACTGGAGATCCTACGAGGATTCATCAGTGGCGGCCACAACCTTACCAACATGATACGCAGATGACACGGTACTGATAGTAGACACGGAAAAGAAACTACAAAACCTCCTACAGAAGGTAGCGAGGGAGAGAGAGAAGAAAAGACTAACTATTAAGTACAAGAAGACAATGCATGGTCATCAGTAAAAAGATGAGCTCAGAATGCGATTTGCAGATCGGAGACACTAAAAGCAAACATGTAGGGAAGTTCAAGTATCTGGGAAGTGTTCTGACGGAGGACGGTATGTACGACGCTGAGATCTGAAGACGGATTGGGATGGCCAAGGATGCATCCCAGAAGCTGGACAGAGTACTCCAAGACAGGAGGATTTCTATGGTGACAAAAGAGTACTGAGCTGCTACGTGACATCTGTCCTGCAATACGGCAGCGAATATTGGGCGGTATCTTCAAGGATGAAGAAGAGACTCGAGGTAGCGGAGATCTGGTTCTACAGAGGGATGCTGGGGATATCATGGACCGAGCATGGAAGCGACGATGAGGACTTGGAGAGGATGCAAACAAGGAGGAAGCTTATGCTTAACATAAGGAAGTGGCAGATGAAATTTCTGGGACACGTGATGAGAAAGGAGGGTCTGGAGAATCTGGTACTCACGGGACGAATATAGAGAAAAAGAGACTGGGGAAATCAGCGCATGACATACGTGGCGGGCTCGGGGATGTGGATTGCGGAGCGTGGTTTGGGGGAGTTGGTAGAAACACAAAACCTGCTGAGCGCCACAAGGCATAGGAAGAAGTGGAGGGCCATTATCACCTACGTCCTGAAACGACAAGGCACATAAAAAAAGAAAGAATTGGGTAAATTCTAGTATTAAGAAATAGCCAAACCAGGAGCTTACAGGCCTTGGCGGTGTGATGTTTTGCAAGAAAAACTTGCTTTCGAACGCGTCGATTATGCAGTAGAGACGCTGACTCATTGCCGTCTCACAGGCGTGTGCGCAGTAAGGTTCCCTCTACGGTTCTCGTAGTTTTCTCTCATTTCCCAAGCTTCCTCGGGCACAAGGCCTCAAGTGTAGGGATCAAGTGAAGATTGAATTCGCTACAGCAGTAATAGTCCGCGGGGATATTATTCAATTCCTCCGACAGGACAACCAATCATGACGAGAGAATCGAATTCTGGACTTGAAAAGTCAATTCCTACAGAACACAGATGATCCTCTCGTAAATTCAATAATAATAATAAAAAAAAATCTACCGATATTCACGATTCGATTTCCTGACCCGAGCCACCTTCCCCGAAGCCCAGCCCTCATTCAGACGAAACTTCGCCCGTTGCCACCTGCGATATAAGGCCTTGAAGAAAATCAGTTCAGTCAATGTCCAACCGAGGACTCACGCCTCGCAATGATTTATATGATATGACATTTGTTGGCTGAAATTGGTTTGAATAAACTCACTCTTCTGGATCCGGGGAAAATGGCAAAGGCGAGTCGGAGTAGAAAACGCTGACCGAGACTGACTTCGAGTTTTCATATTCTATTTGATCGTGAAAATATCGATCTGTGTCAACACGAATTATCGATTTCGAAGTGGTTCATATTCACAGAAGACTTTTGGAATTATATCCCTAGGATAATATAATTGGAATATCTATCTATCTATCTATCTATCTATCTATCTATCTATATATATATCTCAGTTTCTATCTATCTATCTATCTATCTATCTATCTATCTATCTATCTATCTATCTATCTATCTCAGTTTATATTTATCTATATATATCTCTCTCTCAGTTTCTATCTATCTATCTATCTATCTATCTATCTATCTATCTATCTCAGTTTCTATCTATCTATCTATCTATCTATCTATCTATCTATCTATCTATCTATCTCACTCAGTTTATATCTATCTATATATATATATATCTCAGTTTCTATCTATCTATCTATCTATCTATCTATCTATCTATCTATCTATCTATCTATCTAAGCCTCTTAATATCTATCTATCTATCTATCTATCTATCACGAAATCATTATCTCTCTTACCTATATAGTTTTCTTTGTCTGCCTCTTCCCCCCTTCTCTCTCTCTCTCTATATATATATATATATATTGTAAGAGAGAGTGAAATTCGGACTGAGCTTTAGATACATTGCGATAGATATTCTTAATTTCTCTTAATCTCTCTCTTCCTTTCTTTATCACTCTCTTCCCCTTTCTCTCTACATCTATATGATAAAAATATAGTTTAATGTATGCTATATTTATAGTTAAAAGTGCTCAATATTAGAGATAGAGTGTATGTAAATATAAAAGTCAACACTTATGGCAACACCTAGCAGCGACAGTTTGTTTAATGGCCTGAAGATTGCCTACAAGCATCAAATACCCAGTCATCGCTTGGTGTTGACCTCAGTGACCACCTTCTCTCTCTTTCCCTCTCTCTCTCTCTCTCCTATATATATATATATATATATATATATGCAGTAGAAGAGAGGGAAATCGCTATCCCTATAACATTACGCAGGTATAACTATCAATTTATCTCAAGAGTAATGTGTCTCTTAATCTCTCTCTATGCTTATCTCTTTCTATCTATATGTAGGTCTTCAAGGATAGTGAAATTTGGATTAATTTTTAGATCTGAGACATGAAAATTTACCTACATGTTTCTATATGATTATCCATCTATCTCAGTCTATACATATCTCTCTCGGTCTACAGTGGCCTAAGAAAAGTTTTTAGCGAGGAGAAATAAACTACATCCAATTTCAAAATTTAATTACGTAATCTCTATTCAACATAAAATAAACAGTATTTAGAACTAGTATGAAGTAGGCCCTCCATTTGCTAGTTTCACTCCTTGTATTCGATTTTTCATGGATTTTATCAAGTTATCAACAATCGTCTGATCCATATTTTGCCATTTAGCAATGTTTCTTTAAGGGTTGCCACTGATGTGATTTTAGTTGCACGCTCTCGGAGTTTTCGATAAAGGTGCACCCAAACTTGCTCTATTGGATTCATGTCAAGAATGGCAGTGACATGATTCCATGCGATTCCTTCTAGGCCTTTGCTACTTTACTCGTATGACATGGCGCGCTATCTTCTTGAAAAAGGTAGACATTCTTGTCAATCTGATTGGTTTCAAATAGTGAGAGTAGTCTTTTCTCTAATATCTGGCAGTATTTTGTACCATTAAACCACTCATCAACAAGAATCAGCTCAGATTTCCTACCAAACCAGACAGCGCCTCACACCATTGCTCCAATCTCTCCATGTTTCACGGTCGCCTGCAAACATTCAGTGTTTCAAGTCTCATTCTGATTTCTCCAAACATAAACCTGTCTTGAATTCGAATATTGGCAGAATTTACTTTCATCTGTCAAATTACAGACTGCCAAAATTCATAATCTTTGCTCTCGAATTCTCTTGCCCAGTCCATACGCCTGTTCCTGTTAAACTCTGAAATCAATGGCTTCTTTCTTGCAACTCTTCTTTGATAGCCTAGCACTTTCAGAGTTTTTCTCTCTGCATATGGCGACATTTCCATGCTGCTGGCGACATCTATGACACTCTGAGGATGGTTTCTGATGACTTCCATCTTCAGTGTCCTTTTGGTTTGCACAGACACGATGCTTGGTCTTCCTGAATGTTGTTCCACACGACAATGGCCTTCTTCGTTAAATTTCTTGACAATATTATTAACCGTTTGATGATTAACCTAAAAAAAACTAGAAATTTCGCCTTCCTATTATTTGCCCTCGTTGAAATTCACCAATTCCCTTACTTCCACAAACTGGCTAAAAACTTATCATAGTCCACTGTATATCTATCTATCTATCTATCTATCTATCTATCTATCTATCTATCTATCTCACTCTATTCCTATCTATCTATATGTATGCATCTATCTCTATCTATCCATCTATCTATCTATCTATCTATCTATCTATCTATCTATCTATCTCACTCTATTCCTATCTATCTATCTATATGCATTTATCTCACTATATTCATATCTATCTATCTATCGCAATCTATACATATCTATCTATCTATCTATCTATCTATCTATCTATCTATCTATCTATCTCACTCTATTCCTATCTATCTATCTATCTATCTATCTATCTATCTATCTCACTCTATTCTTATCTATCTATCTATCTATCTATCTATCTATCTATCTATCTATCTATCTATCTATCTATCTATTACATCTCTTGGTGGTTATTATGCCAATTTGCTTATATTCCCAGCAATGTCATACGATTTTTGCAGTCCGAATAAAATTGTTGTTACCATATTATTTTCCTATTTATTGGACGTTGCGAATATGTTGTATCTGTCCGTGACTAACATTTTGTGGTTCAAGTCAAAATTTACATGATGCATTCAGACTAGAATCCATGGTCTTCTGTTGCACTGTCAAATGTTTTTATCCGTGTCAATGTTTTCACAATTCATTGCTATTAACCAACCGATGTTAGTAAAATTTCCTGGATAGATTTATATCATAAATACACCATGTGAATGTTATCTGATATCTGCTTTTATTATAAAGTAGCCGAATTACTCGCGTCTTGCTGAGTGTCACACATATTTTTTATAATAAAATGACGATTGATTTTAAATGATTGTTATAATTTGTGGAGAAAAATGATGCATTTCAATATTACTCAATGATCTTGCTGATGTGACATCCATCTTATGGCTTTCTCCTTTTATATTTTGGATAGGAGTCATTCCCTTGTTCAAATTTAAATTTAATTTAAATCAATGGGAAAAATTCAGAGTAGGGGTTGTACCTCCCGGGGACTCCCTTTGATCAAAATGAAATATACTTCTCCAAGTGCCCTGGATAATGTAGTTTCAGAATATATATGGTTATGGAGGTCTATCTCCAAAACACTAGAAGGAGATCGAAAACAAACAGACAGACAGAGGCTACAACTTTATATATAGAGATTTACAATGACTGTGAGATTTTATTGGGCGATTCGTCATATTGTAAATAAGCACACTAGCTGGGTAACCGTGCTTCGCTGGTGTCAAGAAGATTAAAGTTTCAAATTTAAAGTGTTTGTCCATTTACAATGCTGCATTTATTAGAAAATATTTTCGGTTTAAATACAGAAGGAGTCATCAAAATAAATTCAAAGAAGTTGTTCTCAGACAAAAAGAGAAAGTTACTGTCACGACCACAATATTCAGGCAATCTTAGACCTTCTTGATCGCTATAAAAAGGAGTGTCCAAAGGAAAGTTTTTCCCTTGACACCGCTATTATTTCGGCAATGCTTATTGTTTTGAAAGCGATGATTAGAATTTTAATAAAACCTAAACATATGAAAGTGAATTTATACATTTTCTTTTTTGTTGAGAATTGACAACAAAAATAATAAACACTATTAATTTATTAGATTATTTATCTACACTATTATATTATTTATTGGAATAGTTGTCACACAGAAAAGGAAATTAGCCTCCGCGACTCAAACTTACATTAAAATTGTGCATTCATATACGTTTGCGTTTGCGCACAACTGTTTTAATTCAATGAAAGAGCTGGAAATATTTCTACAAAAAAATGATTTTACAAAAAATAATTAATTTCATATTTTAGCGAATAATTTTCGAATAAGTTTTATAAAATCTTAAAATCTGATATTTTTTTTAAAGTTAAAAAATGAACAGATTTTTTGTCAAAAGTCAAACTATTTTTTCTACTGAGTTCATTTATTTTTATTTTTATTTTTTTATCTGAATTCACTTTTTGTGAACATTATTGTTTTTGTAAAATTTAACTGAAATTTACCTTATCGTAAGTGTTGCCGTACAGTAATGCGTTTCCTAAATTATTTAGGGCGTTAGTAACGTCGGTGTTTGAGTTGAGAAATAAAGACGTGTGTCTCCTGAAATGCCCACAACAAACATGACAGACTCGGGATATGAGTCCACGTAAAAATATGTAAGAATCGACAAGAACCAATATATATGTTGTACAACAAATGATAATGTATTAACAATAAAAGATTACAAGTAACAAAGATGTGTGTGCGTGTGTGCGTGTGCGTGTGTGTGTGTGTGCGTGTGTGTGTGTGTGTGTGTCAAATGAATGTGAAAACTGTTGGTCCAATAATGTGTAGTGAGTGAATGTGCGTACGTGCATGTGTGTATGTATGTACTGATCACGCGTTTCCCAAAGGAAAGCGTTCTTCCTCGAGAGGTTACATGTATGTTGACAAATAAGGACTAAGGTGAGAGAAGAGAGCGAGAAAAATATCGCAGAATATTTATAATCCTGAAAGCGTCTCCTAGTAGCGGTTTGGAAAATTAGGAGGAGATAACCCGACATAATGAATTGGGCATCGTGGTCATTTCTATGCTGCCAGGTTCAAGGCACCGGTAAATAGCTTGGTAGTGATATATGATAGATAAGAATAGACTGGAATTAGATAGACATGAATGGACTTTTAGCTAGAAACAAAGTGAAATGACAATCGATAAGATACTAAAGATCTCTCAGCTTTTTTACTTATTTTTTTTATTGAACTACCATTTACAAATGTAAGAAAAGAAATAGTTTGACAGACATGAAGCTGTTGACAAGTTTTTCTTCATTTTCTTTCTTGTCTCGAACTTTTGTGATCTCATTTTTCGACCCAGACTCGGGATTATACTTACCTGATGTAGAAGTTCCCTTCTGCTGGGGAAGCTGAAATTAATATTAAGCTCAAGCTCTTCATCTTCTCCAGGCAGTACCTTTCCTTCTGGAGTGGGGCTCAGTTTACTGCCCGGTGACTGAGGTGTCTCCAAGAGGGCAAGTGCCGAGGGAGCTTGAGCAATTTTTCTTCGGGTTTGCCGTTAAAACTTACTTTAAACAGACCTTGTGTCAGATTCGGTTGCAAAAGTGGGCGCGCTGAAAATTAACCCTCAACAGACTAACGGTGGTCCCGACTAAGTTAGTCGATTTCGAAGTGGTTCATATTCACAGAAGACTTTTGGAATTATATCCCTAGGATAATATAATTGGAATATCTATCTATCTATCTATCTATCTATCTATCTATCTATCTATCTAAGTTTATATCTATCTCTCTCTATATATATCTCAGTTTCTATCTATCTATCTATCTATCTATCTATCTATCTATCTATCTATCTATCTATACATATCTATCTATCTATCGCAATCTATACATATCTATCTATCTATCGCAATCTATACATATCTATCTATCTATCTATCTATCTATCTATCTATCTATACATAGTGGGAGGAAAGTGGATTATTCCAATGTCTTATTTGTAACTCAGTCAAAATGTGTGCGTACGTGTGCATGTGCTTATATATATATATATATATATATATTAAAGAAAAACAGACCACTTTAAGGTTTCATTATAATAATTTATTTCACCAGAGCCCTTTTAAAGAACGCCGGATCATCAGATAGCAGTTCCAAAACATGAAACGAAAAATGTTTTTTCGTTTCATCTTTGCAAATGCTATCTGATGATCCGGCGTCCTTTAAAAGGGCTCTGGTGAAATAAATTATTATAATGGAACCTTAAAGTGGTCTGTTTTCTTTACTATATTAGGTCTGGATTTACATTGAGCTATCAGGATTTCATCCTCCTTGGGATTACCCATACGGATTACCAAGTTTTCATAACTCAAATATATATATATATATATATATATATATATATATATATATATATATATATATATATATATATATATATATATATATGCATTAAATGACACAAGCGCATGTAAGTCAGTCAAGCACAAACGCACATACATACATGCGTAGATATATATGTATGTATTTATTTATATAGAGATTAAATCAAATTTCCAGTGAGAAGTGACCGGCCGTCTGGTGAAAACGTATGAAACTGGCAATCATGGTCGATCACTGCTCACTGGAAATTTGATTGAAAATATAATAAATGTCTGCTATTTCATATCGCATCGAGCACTTTTTTCTGTGAGCATCTATAGAAGACTTTTAGAAACTGCTTTTCTATTTTTATATATTATTGTGGGGACCTACCTACAAATGGACTCTTCCACACCTATATAATATGGCTACCAACTCTGAGTAAAGGGAGGGTCACCAAGTGAGGGTCACCGAGTAGTAACCATAGAGTGAGTGAGTGAGTGAGTGAGTGAGTGAGGACACCAGTGAGAGAAAGTACTCTCAGTCCACATTTACCTTTGTACTACGTTTCGAGAATATATTATTTAACCTTATATCCGAGTCCGTGTTATCTTTCTATGGTTCTACACCATATATATATATATATATATATATATATATATATATATATATATATATATATATATATATATATATATATATATATATCCAGGTACAATGAGAACGAATAGAGCAGAATTTCAACGTTCGTAACATTTGATTTAAAAAGGGCTCAATATAAAGTAGAGCAATATTATTTATTTTGGGATATTCCACAGAAAACATGTAAAAATCGCTACACAATTGCAGTTCTGTTTCAATGCATCAAATCAGGCAATTTTAAATTAATGCCGAGTGAATGATTTATTTAGATTTAAAAGCAAAATACAGCCTCTTTTTTGAAAAAAAGAGTAAGGATTGAGGGATTTTTCTGATCAACCAATCAAATGTGATCTAAATTAAATTTAAGCTTCTGCTAAAGCAGTTTCTTTTCTAGCACTTCTCGCCTGTGGAATCCCTTCCGATTTCTTGCTTCCCCGATAACTACAATCTTCAAAACTTTAAATGCAACGTCAGTCAACATCTTCTGTCTTCTTGAACCCTCTTCCTTCTTTGTCTTTTCCGCAATCGTCCCCTTGCTCAGTCTTTTCATTCTCTTTCACTCTCTGTAACACCCTGCGTCCTAATGGCATTATCGTCTTGATTGAGGCGAAACGATTATATAGAAAGAAAGAAAGAGACGTACAATGTTTTCTGTATTAATTTCTGAGATAAATTATCATTATTTACAGTCGGAATATAGAATAATATCTTCATCTTTGATTATCACAACGTTTCGGTTGTTTTGCCCTCAGGTGTTTGTGATCTGAGTAACCATCAGTGATTATCGAACTTAACCCTTTATTTAATCTACGGGAATGCTCGTTCTGTTTGTCTTTTCAGCATCCCCTCAGTTCCCGTTCTGCCATTCATTTGCGCATGCTCGTTACGAAGGTTACTCACCGTTTCCCATTGTCCCTATTGACTTTCGTATGTCAACTGAGTGTCAAAATTTTGACCTTGCAGTTTCAATTGTCTTTTACTGATTTTAAGTATAATCGTTTTTTTTTGTTTCCATTTGTCCTGAAACTTTCTCGTTAGTCACTTATTCAGGACATAGTATTTTTTGTATCCTTCTAAGAAGACTTTACTAACGATTCGGTCCATTGGATTCTCAGCATCCTGCATTAATGGTCCAGGTTTGGTTTGGTTTACGGTACATCAAAGTCAATGGGTTACTTAATACTGACAAGATTTTTATTGCTAGTAATATTTTTTCCAAAAATGCTGGTAATAATTTTTCTTCAAAAATATATTGCTGGTAATGTTTTTTCCTTCAAAAATGTATTGCTGGTAATAATTTTTCCTCAAAAACTTTATTGCTGGTATTAACACCTATTTTTACATATTTTTCATAATGTTTTGACCCTAGTTTTTTTTTAACTATTTGCCCATATTTGGGAGCCTAACAGGTGCTACCACCCGGGGTCAGGGTGGACCTGTGAACACCAGCAATTAAAACCTCCTGATCAGAGGCCTTGCTGCTGGATGTAGTTTATCGTCTTACCCAGGATGTAGATGTAGTTTATCGTCATACCCAGGACGGATTAATTGCCAAAGCAATTGAGTTCCTGAAATTTGTGGTCTTGTTCCAAACTTGTTTACAATAACTCGTATCGAATTCGTGTATATAGCTGTGCAATATTATTCATTTACGATTAACAGTTGAGTGTTTCATAACTCCTTCGGAGAATGAATAATGACCTTTTGACTTTAAGACTACCAAAACTAGCAGATCCTTCTCTTGCTTCGACCGGTGTTCCTTTGAATGACAACGTTCATATATAATTCCGAGCGAAATGAACAAGATGTAGAGTTATCTCTCTTCTTTACGATTGCCGTTTACCAGTGTTTGGTTTGACAGCATTCGTACGAAAATACGGCTGAGGAATTGAAGTCGAAGACCTCAGTCACCTCCAGGGCCATAAATATCAATCTTAACCGGCATCGGATTTGGTGATAGGAGATTCAGAAATGGATCTGGAAGTGGAAATTCTCTACTGATATTAATTGTTTATATTAGTCTGGCACAAGGTCACACACTTGGAAAACACATTGAGTATTGCAATAGTAATGGTCTGCGAGATGTGCATGTTAATCATTACGATCTATTGCTACACATTCTTTTCAGAAAGAAGATGTAGCGGGTCGGAATGAGAAATCGGAGAGCCGTGTTCGAATTCCTGTCGTTACATTCATTTATGTGCAAATACTCTTTGGAACGGTATGAATCAATCTCCTCTCCCCAGCTATCGGTTAAATAGTAGGACTAGCATTTGGAAAAATCATTGTTATATTTAAGAATTATTAATACGATCTTCACTTGCAAAAAAAAAAGATAAAAATAAATAAATAAAAGAATTATTTTTACAGTCCAAAATACTTAAAATAAAACGGATTTAAATAATTTAGAATTGATAAGCCATAAAAAAATCAACCAATTCAAAAATTGCTTTAAATGATCCACAAAGGGTTGATAAACCGTAAAAAAACAAACTAATAAAAAAAAAATGTTCTTAGTTTCGGGAAAGTATATTTTTCTATTCCGATGATTTGTGTCACTGTTACTTCCTTGAGAATCGGGATTGAAAGTCTTGTCTTTAAAATGAAACAGAACGTCAGGCGACTCTCACCACTTTTAATTCCCTAAGCTGAGCTTTGTTTGGCAAAAGCCTGTAACCATTAGAAGGTCTCCGCTAAGTAGTAATGGTCAATAAGACTTGATTGCTCGTCATTAATCTCCTCCGTGATGCCCGTAAAACACCGAGTAATTAGTAAGGATACTGCTCTCTAGTTATGCACCTCCGGGCCCAGCCCGATGACCATTGAACTAAGGAGAAAGATAGCCTGGAGAATTTAACACTCACAAGAGTGATGGGAGTAGGGGAAACAGCTAAAATTCTACTTAACAAATTTGGGTAAAAGGATGGCAGGAGAAAGAGAAAGAAAATTTACTTAGAGCTACGAAAACATTTCTAATCTGATGAGCCTCTTTCGAAGTATGACTAATGTAGAATGATCACTGTTTAACATTTAAAAATCTGCTCAATCTTGAATACAAACACAATATAAATTGGCTGATAATGTTAAAGACATAGTATTACTTGAAGCACTGTGGAACGGAGTCCAAGGGAGATACTTCCTTGATCACCGCAAACTTAACTTCGTTATCTATGCTATCATTTCCGCATAATATGCAACATTTGCTCTATACGTTCCTATACGTGCGTACAATGCCAATTCAGTAGCCCTGTACCTTGAGTGACACTGAGGCCATGTAAAGTGTGTCCCAATAACTTGGACCGATTTTAAATGTGAATTAATTTTAAGCGTCCAATGATTTTTTTTCATTCTCTTTCATATTTGGTGGAGATTTGGGCGATATTATTTTTCGCACCTAATTGCCATGACATAAATAGCAGGATCCAACAGAGAAATAAATAAATTTTCGTCACTAACACCGATTTATTTACTGCTGACTTTGATCCGTCTTAATGAAACACCCTTATTTATACGTCTTAATGAAACACTCTTTATTAGGTGAACAATACTAAAAAAGAAAAAAAAAATAATTCAACAATCATGGTTGTCCTTCGTGTTCGACAAAAACTATCTTGCAATTCATTAATGGATGCAGATGAGTTTTCAAATCAACTGAAATAAAAAATCAACAAAAATCAATGCAGAAACAATGTTTTCCAACATCTTGGCGCCGGAAGCGTTGACGAAATATCGTTTCTATACGATGGAGAAAGTAAATATCTTTTTACATTCATTGTGGAGATGAGGTTCTATTTCTTGGAGATTGTGTTTCGACAGAAAACTAGCCTTTAAATATATATTTTTAATTGAAGTAGACCAGTTAATCCCCAAACGTCATCCATGGCCCCAGACCATGTTCTTAGCAACCGCCACTTGGCATTGGAAAATGATCGCGCCGTTTTAAATGTGCAGTAGATTTAAAACGTCACGATAATTTCTGTTAGAATTTATGGGCTAAGAAGTTATTATTATTTACATTATTTACATGCAGACAAGCGTCATATTAGAATTCTGCTTGTTTCTTAGTTTTCAATACATCATCATGGACGATTCCGTCTTAACCGCGAGGAAAGACGGAAAAGACATATAAGAGACGCTGTTTTTTTTCAATGAGAAAAAAGAACTAAACAAAAAAAGCAAAGAAATAGAGAGTAGGAAGGAGAGTTCTCATGTATTTAACATCATTTGTACCCCGTTATTTAATTAAATAATTATCTGCATTCATAATTATGATTGTTATTGCAATATTTTGTTAAAGTTTTTTAAGCTCAAATATTTAACAATGCAATAGAGGAAATTTTGCAAGAATTTTATAGTAGTAGAACTCTGAAGGAGTTTATTCAGTTAGTAAATTAAGAATTAGGATCAATCAGAAAATTAGTAGATATAAATACGATATGGGAGTCGTTAATAAAGAAAGAAGGAAAAAGAAATGACAGCAAAGCTTCAAAAGTTGCAGCAACAGTTGCAGTAGAGAAGTGAACGCACTCAAGCATGACAAGTAGCATCAGCAGCAGCTCTCATCAGCAGTCATGTTGGGTTTAAATTTCCAATTTCGCTCAAAATTGTTCCACAGAGAATAACCTGGTGGATTAAAGTGTTAGTGAATTCGGTGACATAGTACTTGTGAATTCAAACGAGGGGGGGAGGCAAAAACTGAGCAGAAACTAAATAAGGACATATAAGATATAGCAAAGATGAGAAAAAATTACCCCCATCAACAAAACAAAGGTTTACTTTGAGATTCTAAGGAGTGAAATCGAAAGAAAATGAAAAAATGAAAAAATATCTGGAGATTGACACAGAAATAAAAATAATTGCAAACACCATACACACATCTTGCGGCCTCAGCCGAGATTGAACTCACCAATACTTTGATTGGTGTAGTTCATAATCTTGTCAAATAGCTGAATTCTTGATGCTTCGCTAGTGCTATCAAGGGTGCTTTTATCGTGACACCAACACTAAATGGATTGCCAAATGAGTTTTCAAATCAACTGAAATAAAAAAAATCAATACAGAAACAATATTTTCCAACATCTTGAGAGACTCCATTCACCCTCCTCTAAGAGCAGGTTTGAATTCAGAGTTTTCCTTATCCTAGACCAGTTGCCATCCAAGGATATAGAACCCAGTCTGTTCTGCTATTTACCCATAGCTGGAGGGAGAAGAAAGAGGATTCACACCTTTCCCAAGGGTGTTAGCACGTAAGTGAATATAATGGATTCGACTGGAATTCGAACTCGGCTCTCCGATTCCTCAATGCAAGCCGCTATCCATTACTCCACCGTGCAACCGACTTTCCTTACTTACGTATTATAATTCATTTTTGCGCACTGCATGTGTGACTGAACGTTTACTGGCTGGGAATGTAGTATCAGGGAGTCGAGTTCAAGTGTCAGCCTCGTCTATTACATTCACTTCGCAATAATAACCTACGAAAAGATACGAATCCATGTCTTCTCACCATCAGATTTGTGTTAAATACCAAGGTAGACTGGGATTTTTGATCTTGGCTTGCTGCTAGTCTAGGAGAATAACATCTTTGAATTCAAGAAGGAGAAGGCAATATGATTGAACATCAATTCACAGATAATAAAAAAAAGAAATGAAATTACTTATGTTCTGAAAAGGCATGGCATTTTAAGAATATGTAAAATAGCAACGTAGATTTGGGTCTTTATCCTTGTGTGGCAATCAATAGAATGAAAATAGAAGGTAAACTCTGAATTTCAAACAGTAAGGAAAGCAACGGGATCACCATAATTGCCTATGTTCTGAAAGAAGATGGGATTTTAAGAATAGATTAAATTTCAGCATATAACTGGCTCTTTAGCTTTGTGCGACAAACAGTCTAAAGGAAAGAAAACTCTGAATTCCAAACCGTAAGGAATGCAGTGAGAAATAACTCCACTATATTTCAGGGAATGGCATGGCAAATCACAGATAATAAAAAAGCATTATGTGGAGGGACATGTCTGCCTATGACCTGATGGGTCATGGTATTTCGGAATAGGTTAAGTAGCAGCGCGGATTTTGTTCTTTAGTCTTGCGTGGCAACCAATCCAAGGGAAAAGAAAACTCCCAATTTCAAACTGTAGAGAAGGCAACGGGAAATCACTTCACTATCTGTTGTAGAGTGGTTTCACAGTGGAGGCTTGTATTTGTACTAAGTCGGTCCTAAAATAGGTTCGACGTACAAAACGTTAGGAACTTGATATAATAGGTAATGACGCAGAGAAATCTAGGGGTGGTCGCTGATACTTTAGTATCCGACTCACGGTCGTCCGACATCGACTGACTGGCCAACGATATTTAATCACCCACCCACGAGGGCATCATGTGGCACAAGGCCGGTTTAACGTGGGATCTCTGAGCCCGTGGGCTCGGCCAAAGATATGCCCATTGAACCCGTATAAACGGGTTCAGGGTCGGTTTACCTCCCCGAAAGAGAATCCGCCCTTCGGCGTAGCCTCTTTCGGGTTCCTCTCCGCCCGAAGGCAGAGAGTTCAACCGATCAGCCAGTTGACTGACTGGCCAACTCCTGAGCGACTCCAACTACTCCTACTTATTATAGGTGGGAGAGTCTATTAACAATAGAATAGGGGTGTTCCACTATAACACTATCGTTCCAAAGAAGTCATAGTATATTAGATATAATAATGAAAAGTAATCCGTGGCGAGCCTTGGTTGTCTACGTTCGGAATGGACATATTATTTTAAACAATAATCTTGCAAACAATTCCTTGTTCATATTTATCTTAAACCTTATTTCCCGTAGATGATTACTCATAGTCATGCCGTTTGATCCGGTTAACTTGTGTCAATTCACAGGCAATAAAAAAGAATTTCGAACTGAACCCTTTATTTATTCCACGGGGGTAGATTGTTCTAATTTTACGTGCCATGCCTTTTTTTTTTTATATCTCGGTAATACAGAGAGCCACAGAAAAAAAACAATAGCAAAAATTGTAATATAAGCTCCGGCAAAAAATGGCTACTGAGACATTAGGTTTATAAGTACCAAAAATTCACTCACTGGTGTCCCAAGGACACATTAAGTAATCCAAAAAAGGACTTGACCAAAAGAATTGTGAGTTCAATAACTGGCCACAGCAGAGGGAACAAAAAACTTGGAGAGTTGAGTTACTAAAGGGACTTAACTGATATTGAGATATCCAAAAAAGTCATTGGACTTGGAATTAGAACAAGCTACCCCGTGGATTAAATAAAGGTTTCTGTTCGAAATTGCGACGTATATCATCTGAAGAAAAGATGCGGCGTAGAACGACGGAAACGTCGTGAATATGGCAATAAAGATAGAGACAACAGTCCGAACGTTGTAAATAGTTACAATACCTCATATCAGAAATAGAGACTGATGTTGAAGGTGAATATAGGAATAAAGATGAGGACGACAGTCCAAACAATATATATAGTGTAAATAGTTATAATACGTCATCTCAGAAATAGTGGCAGATGTTGAAGGTGAATATAGGAATAAAGATGAGGACAACAATGCGAACAATGTAAATAGTGTAAATAGTTACAATACCTCATCTCAGAAATAGAGACAGATGTTGAAGGTGAATATGGCAATAAAGATGAGGACAACAGTCCGAACAATGTAAATAGTGTAAATAGTTACAATACCTCATCTCAGAAATAGAGACAAATGTTGAAGGTCAATATGGCAATAAAGATGAGAACAACAGTCCGAACAATGTAAATAGTGTAAATAGTTACAATACCTCATCTCAGAAATAGAGACAGATGTTGAAGGTGAATATGGCAATAAAGATGAGGACAACAGTCCGAACAATGTAAATAGTGTAAATAGTTACAATAACTCATTTCAGAAATAGACACAGATGTTGAAGGTGAATATGGCATTAAAGATGAGGACAACAATCCGAACAATGTAAATAGTGTAAATAGTTACAATACCTCATCTCAGAAGTAAAGACAGATGTTGAAGGTGAATATGGCAATAAAGATGAGGACAACGGTCCGAACAATGTAAATAGTGTAAATAGTTACAATACCTCATCTCAGAAGTAAAGACAGATGTTGAAGGTGAATATGGCAATAAAGATGAGGACAACAGTCCGAACAATGTAAATAGTGTAAATAGTTACAACACCTCATCTCAGAAAAAGAGACAGATGTTGATGGTGAATATGACAATAAAGATGAGGACAACAGACTGAACGATGTAAATAGTTACAATACCTCATCTCAGAAATAGAGGCAGTTGTTGAATATAAATATGGCAATAAAGATGAGGACAACATTCCGAACAATGTAAATAGTGTAAATAGTTACAATAATTCATCTCAGAAATATAAACAACTATAAAAGAAGTATGTGGTGTGACATGATTTCCAACGTCCTAAATGGATTTAGAGTTTAAAAAATGATCTTATTCTGAAACAGCCTGAACCTAACCTCTCGGCTTCAATCACTTTTCCCATCGCCGTAACGTAATTTCCCTTTGCTGTTTCTAAAAATATGTTTATGATAATTTTACTTAGACTTTCTGAGCGTACAACTAAATTGGTGTCAAGTTTGAATCATTTTACACTTGAAATGGTTACATACAACCGTATTTTTTTGCTAACAGTTTCTTGCACTTTCCAGTCAAATTTGATCCTCAAAATTTAAATGCAATGTCAATTGTTATCTTAACTCCTGTTTTTTTTAATTCTGTTTCCTTAATAATGTTCTCTTTTCTTCGTATTCTTTCACACTCTTGTATTTTAGTTGCTTTATTGCCTTACTTGGGATGAAATGATAACAAAATTTCTTGATTATAACTATCCGGGCTCCTGTCGTTTCCAAATGTAAAGATGCAGTGGTTATTAATCATCATGGCGTCTGATGTTTGACCGGGCTGGCGTATGGCGCGGGTCATGTCCAGATCACGCCATCAGGATAGAAAAGGAATTTTTCGGACTGCAAGCTGAAATAAACCCACGTATAACTCTATATTAATCTCACTGTTCGAAAACAACATTAAGTATCTTTGTCGAGATATTTGCAAAAAGTAAAAATAAAATTAAATTAAATAAAAATAAAAATAAATATAAAGACGATTCATTTAATTTGACATCCTGCTGCCCTTTATCACACATTTTTTTTTCTTGTTCAAACTTTAGCGTTCATCTTATATGAAACCTGAAAGAAAAAAGTTAATGACATTTTGTCGATATTTTTATTTTTTTAGTATCTAAATCTCTTAAGTTGAAAGAAATTTCGTAATATTTATGTATTTTTAACACCTAAGATATTGCATAAATATTCCAATATTTTTAGGACAAAGCGTTATCATTATTCGCGTTAACTCGTTTTTCTTTCATATTATTTTTATTGTTTACTTGTAGTAGCAGATGTAATAGTCTTAATTGAATTTCTAAGATGAGGCATAGTAATTATTGTTTTTACTAGTTTTTTAATATGCTAATTTTATTGTTTACTTAAACATACTAGTAGTAGCAGATGCAATAGTCTTAATTGAATTTCTAAGATGAGGCATAGTAATTATTGTTTTTATTAGTTTTTTATTTATGCTAATTTTATTGTTTACTTACACCTACTAGTAGTAGCAGATTTAATAGTCTTAATTGAATTTCTAACATGAGGCATAGTAATTATTTTTTTTACTAGTTTTTTTCATGCTAATTTTATTGTTTACTTACACCTACTTGTAGTAGCAGATGTAATAGTCTTAATTGAATTTCTAACATGAGGCATAGTAATTGTTGTTTTTACTCGTTTTTCTTTTATGCTATTTTTATTGTTTACTTACACCTAGTAGTAGTAATAGTTTATACAACAGTCTTAATTTTTTTTAATACTACGATCGTTTATTTGTTTAACTTCGATATAAAGAACTTTCGAAGAAATTTGAACACCTAATCCGTCCAAAAAATGACAAAATGAGAAAAAATAAAATCTAGTAATAATCTCTCTTTATAAAGTGAACGTTCTTTCTGCACACAACATATGACTATATTTTTGTTTGTATGTAGCTGTATCTTTCTTATTTTTTAACAGACAATCCCAAAATAATATTGTATAATTTCAGACTATTGTTCTCATCTTGGTTGATATAAATGTCATTTTAGACACAACATTTCGACCAAGTACAAACTGGTCATCATCAGGCGGCCATTGATTGGCTGATATGGGATATCTGTTGATTATCGTGATATTTTTTCCATGTGATATCAGTTATCGTTCGTTCCTGCTGAATTGGTGCGTCACTACTTGATCCCAGGACTTAACTCATGACCACTAGATCCCAGGACTTAACTCATGACCACTAGATCCCAGGACTTAACTCATGACCACTAGATCCCAGGACTTAACTCATGACCACTAGATAACAGGACTTAACTCATGACCACTAGATCCCAGGACTTAACTCATGACCACTAGATCCCAGGACTTAACTCATGACCACTAGATAACAGGACTTAACTCATGACCACTAGATCCCAGGACTTAACTCATGACCACTAGATCCCAGGACTTAACTCATGACCACTAGATACCAGGACTTAACTCATGACCACTAGATCCCAGGACTTAACTCATGACCACTAGATAACAGGACTTAACTCATGACCACTAGATAACAGGACTTAACTCATGACCACTAGATAACAGTAACACATGTATAACCTACTCCTATATCCTCTACCACCGTCTAAAAGGACATTAGAGGTGTATTTTTGGAGCCTTTTATATTCAATGTCAGAGTTGACATTAAGCAGGATTTAAAACAAGACAAACTCGTCAAAGGACAGATAAAATTCTTGTAGGGTCAACGGCCATCTAGTCTAGCAATGGATGTAGCCAATGCGATCATGACACGGCATCACTTTTTTTTTTTAGGCGGAAATCAACGACCAGGCCGGGGAGTTTTCCACCGATGGAATCAAAAGATGATGATGATGATGATGACGACGATGATGAAGATGATGTCGAGGACGACGATGAGGATGATGATGACGACGATAATTTCGATGACGACGACGAACAAGGCCAATTGGATGAAATTGGCCGTGCTTTTACTTGGAGAATGATGGGCTCTGCCAATTGTACTTGCCTAAGACACGCTACGCAGTAATACCTCACCGGCTTTCAACCCAAATATATAATAAAAATGGTCAGTGGTTCAGTTGCGGGGAGACCCAATGGCCACACCCTGTCATGAGACTGATGATGATAATGATAATGATGATGATGATGATGACTTGGCAAGAATTAAATCTACTTTTCTATATCTAAAACTGGACTGAAATTTCTTAAGCCAATTTTTGACATTCAAACTGAACTTCGATTATGCCATGGTTGTCCGCAGACAGTGAAATTTAAGGTCTGTTATTAAAATAAATCTTTAAGTTAATGCAGCGTTAAAGAAACATAAGATTCAACAAAAATTAGGCATTATCATCATTGTCGTCGTCATCATCATGCACATCGTTGCCGTCGTCGTCATCATCATCATCGTCGTCGTCATTCTCATCATCATCGTCGTCGTCATCACCATCGTCGTCGTCATCGAAAGTATCGTCATCATCATCATCCTCATCGTCGTCCTCGACATCATCTTCATAGTCGTCGTCGTCATCATCATCATCGTTGTCGTCTTCGTCATCATCATTGTCGTTGTTGTCGTCATCATTTTCATCGTCGTCATCATCTTCATATTCATCGTCGTCGTCATCATCTTCATAGTCGTCGTCGTCATATAGATTGTACTCCTCTTCACGACTTTCTCCCCAGTCTTTACGATTATCCATCGCATCCGATCGGTCTTGTGTCCGAATGCGTGTTTGCAATGGACAACCAATGCTAGTGTGTCCGTGGTTTTGTGACCAGAGCAGAACGTCACCGATTAGCACATGATTAATTCACGATCAATACCCAGTAAACCTTGTTCCTCTCTCCCAAATGACTTATAAAGATGAAAGCTAGATAGTTAGACAGCTGCTCTTTTTGTAGGGGGGTGGTTCGTTACCAAGATAATGGTAATGATAATATTATTTGTTTCCTTATAAGAAAACAATTTGCATTCGCTGGCCGAGCAGCCAGTACTACGATCCAGTACTGAAATTTACAAAATCTTTCTCTTAAAACAATATTCCAGGAGAACTGGGTCCTCAAATCCTGTAGCTGTTATTGCTCTTTCCACTTTTAATGGGGTTTCCCTTTCTAACTTTTATTTGAAGTAATGTGAAATGTCAACATCTTAATATCATTATTTTCCTTTCGAGTTACGTGTTCTATGCATTTTAGTTGTTACTGATGCTGAAAGTCCTTAAGTGATAACGTTTCTGTTATCTGGTATCTTTGCTTGGGATTTTGTAGCGACGGTTCACAACATTCGAAGAAGGATGGTCTTCGCCAAGATCTGCAGTGTGCAATGGATAAATTGTCGACTGAATTACACACAAATGAAAATGACACTGACATCTTATTTTAACATTCATGTTTACCAAAACTACACAAAAATATCTTGAAATACGAAAGAGTAAATTTATCCAATAAATCGCCGTTGGCTTCAACCACGTCCTCCAGACGACTTTGGAATCTCCTCTAACTCTTCTGCATGGTCTCTTTGTTTAAGATGGTGAATGCTGCCATAATCATTGTCTTCAGTTCATCTTTGGTCTTACAAAAGGTTTTGTTCGTCTCTCGTTCAACTGCGCCCTATACAAAATAATCAAGGAGATTGCAGTCTGGAGAGTTAGGTGGCCAGATGTAAGGGGTGATCTGGTCGCAGAAATTGTCTGACAGCCATGACTGGGTTCTCTTGCTTGAGTGGCCTGGTGCAGAGTCCTGTTTCCAAACTTGGGATCTTCTAGTAGCCAACCTCTGGACACAGGGCAGCACTATCGCCTCAAGACACTTGATGTAGGCCTCCGTGTTGAGTTTGAGGCCCTCACCAACGGAGTTTTCCGAGCTGAATTAACTTCATAATTACCATTAAACTCATCTTTACGAATTCTCTGCACTGTCCTCAGATTAACACCGAAACACTCTGAAACATTTGTATTGGAGTCTTCGGTGCGAATGCCAAGCAGTACAGCATGCCTTTCGAAATTTCTGGCGGAATGAATTGTGTCATGGTGCCCAACTGACCCTGATAAATTGTTCCGTCGGCAAAATCAAAAACAAAGAACGTGCATGCTCGAATTTAAAAATATAAAATAGCGACAATTTACCTATCGCATCCTGTATAAGCTTCACTTGCTCAAAGCCATTTTTAACCATTGATCTGAGAACGCAGTTGTATACAGCTGAAAGTCTAGATATTTCTGAACTGGTTTGGCGCCATTCATAATATATATATGAAAGCCACAATCTGACGAGGCTATTTAAGAATATTTTCTGGTTGATGTATTGGTTTTGTAGCAATTTGCGGTATTGGGTGAAACTATCTTTGGTGCAGCCTATTCTATATTCAATTTCCTTATCTTCTACACTAAATTTGTAATAACCGATCAATACACCGAGGTATTTGAAGTGTTTGGCAATTACAAATTCTACATTCTGAATTCTTATAGTGGATTCAGGTTAGGTGTTATCACTTGCTATCTTTCCAATTCCAGACCCTAGTTTCTGTTTTGGACAGGTTTGAGTTCCATTTCTTGAAACATGTGGCAGTAGATATAAAATAAATTTATTCAATGGAACATATATGACATCTTGCTTCTTTTCCAATCATTTTGTTTAATGTCCATGCGATACTATGCAAGATAGATACGACTATGGCTTGGAAGAATTGTAGTTTCGTTATATCCGGGAAAGAAGATTCCAAGACGGCTGACAGCTTGTCCATTGCAGCCAATAGCAATGTCCACATCACTTTTAGTGGAAGAGATGTTAGTGTTGAAAATTCCAAAGCAAATCAGTGTTGCATTATCTACATAATGCAACACTGGTTTGCTTAAGCGGAATATATGGTTTTGGCAGGTGCAGGGCAAATCATAACTGGTTTGTAAACTGAAGCGAAGCATCTATGGTCTAAAACAGTCTCCAAGATGTTGGAATGAAGCACTGGACCGTCAACTGAAAAGGATGCACTTCAAGCCACTGGAAACCCATATATTTATACACAATTCTCTGGGGGAGAAATGTTCATCTTGGCTGTATATGTTGATGACATCCTCCTGGCAAGATAGTCCTTGACACGTATTCAAGAATTCATCAAACAAATCTCACAAACATCAAGGACAATCACTTATCCAGATCCATGAAAAATATGGGTCGGACAATTAGAATACACCACAATTTCTCGAGAAGCTCTAAATGGAAAACTCAGTTGACAAAAGCCGAAAAGGACAGCGTTCCGCTCGGTCAGGAAGTATTAGGTTGGTGCAAAAATAATGACGTAAGAATGTCGTTTTTTGACGTTACGTCAAAAAACGACATTATTACGTCATTATTTTTGCAACAACCTAATATTTCGGTCAGCGATTGGATGCTTGTTTTATTTTTCAACAAGGACTCTACCCGCCTACAGTCCAACACTGAAAGGCTGTAAATCATGTTATGCGTTACTTAAATGGCACGCCCTACTCGATGACAAAAATAAAGCAGGCAATTTATTGGGATATTCGGATGCAGAATGGGCTGGTGATCTGGATGACCGCAAGTCAACGTCAGGATACCTGTTTAGAAAGCCATCAGTTGTAGAAATAAAAAGCAAATCTGTGTTGCCTTATCTACAGATGAAGCAGAATATATAGCCCTGGCGAGGGCAGCACCAGAAGTGGCATGGACGCAGCGTCTCCAATATAATATTAATTAAGTCCATATTAGTCCAACAATCATCTGATTGTGGTCCTGATCTGGCGTCTCGTCTACAGTCACTCTCTCACAGACGCGCCGTCGCCTCTCTCTGTCTTTTCTACAAATACTTTCATGGTAATTGCTCCGATGAGCTGCTTTCACTGGTTCCCAGACTCCATGAATTCAAGCGCCCTACGAGGCTGGCATCCCGCTCCCACCCTTACACTGTAGAAACTTTTAAATGTAGCCGTCTCTTCTACTCCAATAGCTTCATACCTCGCACCTCTCGCCTGTGGAACACCCTTCCCAATTACTGTTTCCCTGAGAGCTATAATCTCCAACTATTCAAATGTAATGTTAATCGATACCTCCAGTTACCTTGATCTACCCACTATCCTTCTCCTCATCCTTTCTTCTATCACCTCCTATCTGCTCTCGCTCCAAATCTTCTGCAACCCCCTGCATCCTAGTGGCTTCACGCCTTGCTCAGGGCGTAATGCTTAAAAAAAATCTATGAGAACAACCAATCAACGATATGTATGGCAAAAAAATCCTCAGTATCATGGCCAAGCAAAACATACTGTCATTAACTTTCATTACATCCGGGAGCAAGTTGCAATGAAAACTAGTGAACTACAATACTGTCAAAGTAAGGACGTGCTGACAAAAGGACTGACAAGCACATCATGTGTAAATCTCAGAGAACTGTTGGGAGTTAGAGAAATAATAGAATAGTTTGACAACAGGTGAGGAGGAATGCTGAAAATTCCACTCTAGTCAGATGAACACTTAGAGTTAGATAAAGGGGTCGGAGTTATCTACCCCTAGTTCTCTTTTTGTTTTTATTGTCGTTATGAAGGCGCACTGTTGTGTTGTTTCTAATAATAAAATGTCACCGCGTGTATTAACATGGTACATGTCTTAGTTTCGTTCTTGAGTTTATCTTCCTGTCTGGAATATGAAAATAAATATTTACATTCACACAAAACTTGCATGCTCGAATGTCTATGTTTGCTATCTAACTTGACACGTAAATTTCTAATAGCTTCACCACAGATGAACTGATCGACTATTTTAATGGCTCGCCCGACAAGATGTTTGTTAAAGTACACAAATTCTGTTTTGCCTGTATTTAGATAAAGACCGCTTCCTCTTGTTGCTTTCTCTCGACTGTTCAAAGCCCCTGTAATTTTATTTGTAAAGAATGCAATGTCGTCGTCATAATTTGAATCTGCCTCGATAAGCTAATGATTACTTAACTGCGTATATCCATGAGGTAGTTTAGGTGTTAGTATTGTCAAAAAGGCGGTATAAATGATTTGATTGTATGTAAAATAATGACTTCATAATCTTTTAAATTCTGATATATATTTTCATTTTATGTTTTTGTTATCTATTTCTAAGATCAACAATTTTATCGATATTTGTGTTTGTCTATTTATGTATTATTTCGTAATTTATCTTGTTTTCTAGCGTTTTTGTTTACCTAATGATTTATTAGGTTGGTGCAAAAATAATGTCGTTTTTGACGTTCAACTTAACGTCAAAAACGACATTATTTTTGCACCAACCTAATATATACTTAAAAAACTGTTAATTTTTTTAGCTTCTAAAGCACGTAATGTATATAATGTGTATACAGTGTGTCATAGTAGAAGAGGTTGCGCGTCACAAGGAATCTGCCGCCGGGAGCTTCGTATTCTGGTAGGGCCAACAATGGCGTTAAGGATTCAGAGAAGGGACCGAACTAAGCACGATCCAATGCCTAGCAAGTAGGCGATCAAGGCGATGTTCTACGTACGAGAACAAATCGGCAGCCCGTAGCAAACTGTCATTATGAACCTGCCTGTCAATTCCTGGTTTGCTGCAGCAAATGGTGTCAGCTGTAGTGTGTGCGCGATGGAGTGGTGACCCATGGAACACCTCAAACAATTCGCAGCCAAGCCTTTCATGTTCAAAGACTTTTCTTTACAAAAGGACCGATTGGAGAAGAGCAAGCGATGAAAAAACAGCATCCTTCGAAAACACCAAAGGTAAATAGAAGAGACGAAGAAAGCCCAAAAGAAAAGTCAGAGCTCTCCATCCTCTGAACCTACCTACCCTACAATGCGCTGGCTGAGGACGTCTTTACAGATCCAACATAGGACTCATTTCATACAGAAGGAAATGCTTATGAGAATCCCCAATATTCGGCAACTTGCCAACGACGACGACGACGACGACGACGACGACAATGGGAATTGTACATAGGAAATAGGTTAAAATAAAATACCAGTATGGTTATTTGAAATACGAGAACAAAAAGAAAGGATATATTGCGGCTCGGATTGAGGAACCGGATATTCCAATCGAGTTCATTACATTCACTTACGTGCTAATATCCATTGGAACAGAATGAATCTATCTCTTCACCTTCAAGCCATGGGCAAATGGCAGGGGAGACTGAGTTCTATAGCTTTGAGTGGCAACCAGTCCAGGGAAATCTCTGAATTCAAAACCAGCTTGGTCTAACCACCTGCTGCATTGTAAGTCCTGCCTCTTTAGGCAAAGGCTAGAAGAAGGTATCTTTAAAAATAAATCCACCTCGCATGTGGTCTCAAAGAAAGGAACTGCCCTCTCCATACTTCGAGCCACGACAGAAATTAATAGACTCATCGGTCTTAGCGCAATGGTTCGAACTCTGGGACACGGTAAGGCGTTGTGGACCTCTCTGATTTCGGACCCTTTGCCCATGGGCGCATCAGGCACGGCGCCATAGACGACGAAAATGAAGGAAAGAAAGTTATAGCGAGGAAGAATAAAGAGGCTCCGTTATTTAGTAAATTTGTATTTACTTACCTCCACCCGACGAGGTCAGGTTTAATGTGGGGAGCTTGAGCGCATACACCCGGGCTAGGAACAAAAATTGCCCGCAGCCCCCGCAACCGTCGGTTGCATTGGCCTCGGTACGAGCATCGATCCTTCTCTCTGGTGCAATGAGAGGGTGCGGCATCGGGCAACTGTTCCTCAAGGCTGGGCACCTTTCAGTATAAGTTTCCTCAGTTGCGACTCTGTCCTTTGACAGAGCTGCACCCGAGTGCACACTGCCCAAAGACAGAGACACAACTGAGAGATGATAAATAGATGTGTTACAAACTATTCAAAAGAGTAATTTACACACGTTAATTAGTGAATTAGTACGTGCGTTACAACCTGCCGTTGACTCAGATAAATAATGGACCATTCCGTTTTGGCTGCGAAGAAAGCCATTTGGTTTGAAAGAAAGATAGAAGAGATGATGACTCTCGCATGTTTCAGTGGAATGGAAATCCTTGTTACTTTTGAATTTTTTCATTTGTACCCTCTTACTTCCTTGAATAATGGCCTGCATTCTTAGAATTGCTATTGCAATATTTTGTTATTAAGCTTAGATATTTAACGGTGCAAGAGGAGAATTTACAGGGGTGTTTTATAGCCGCAAGAAGCAGAATCAATCATTAATTTAAAAATTAGGATTCATCAGAAAATTTTAGTAGGAAAAATGGGTATTTGCTAGTAATTTATCACTATATGTTATTTAGGTTTTAAGAATAACATAACATATAATTAAAATTTTTTAACGTATCTGACCAAATTAATTATGACATCCTTAACATCCTGCAGCACGTGAGTACGTTACCAAAATGTACGTGGGAAAACAAATTCTAAGAATACTTCCAGCAACATCTCACGAATAACTCCTCAAAGGGAGTATTTCGAAGGTGACTGCAGACACTATTGACAATAGAATATGTTACTTTTTACTTAAAATATATTTTAAAAAATTAGTAAAATGAGCGCCTATAATTTATTAACTCAATTCAAAGATCAAGTTGACATGGAGTTATTTTTTTCTTTCTCATATGCGATAAAAGTTTGCTTAGACAGTTGGAGTATGGATGACCAAAATTGCGTCTTACTGCCAATGACAAAATTATATATATATACATACATACATACATACATACATACATATATATATATATATATATATATATATATATATATATATATATATATATATATATATACACCTAGTGAGCCAGCCTTACTTTCCCTGACGATCCGTTTAGGTGAAACCTAGCTAGGTTTGTCTGGCTCACTAGGTGTATTTAGGTCTGCTCTACGGTTGTATTGAGCGCTTTTGTTAGTTAGTTGTTTACTCGTATCGGGGTTTTTTCTTTGGGCTTCAGACCTGCATCTGTGCGATTTTTTTGTCGACAGAAGTTCATTTTTGTAGCTCTTTCTTTTTTTAAAACCTTTTTTTTCCCTCGAGATTGATTTGATTATTAGCAAATCAAAAATTCGAGGGTTTTTCGAAACGAGTCTAGTTATCTATAATTATATATATATATATATATATATATATATATATGAATAAAGATAGAAGGAAAACTTATATTTGCCGACGCGTTTCGTCCTCTTATGAACTTTCGCAAGGCAAATGTAAGGGTTTTATTTGACAACAAGTACTTATAAATCAAAGTAAAAATTCCGTTAGTTTTTGAAAAAAAAATTAAATTAAGAACGCTCATAAATATACTTCAGATTAACTGAAAATCAAGGTAAACTATGGAAGATGCTAAGTGATGCAATTTAATTTCAAATAAATGAAAGTAAGTAAATGTTGTTAATGTTGTTGCTGATTTTTATGTAATTATTATTTATTTTAATTAAAAAAAAGATAAAGATAAATTATATCCGTATTTATTTAATTTAAATAATAGAAAGTTTGGGATTAAACCATTTTCTTTTAATGTTTTAAAATTTTATGATCATGTATGTTGATTTGGCAAAGGAGTATATCTTTTAGGAGAGGAGGGAGATATTTGAGAAAAAAGGTTTGTGGTAAAATAAGTTTTCCTTTTGTCTTTATACATATTGTCTTTTTACAGATATATTTTTAATTTTTACATACATAGATATACGTTGAGGGGTTCTCCCCTTTCTACACAAATGGCCTCACCCAGCATATACATATAGTACTGCTGCGTGAAGACCCGATAGCTACAGAGAGTGAAAGGTTGTAGGTAACTGGAAGAGTGAGGGTGAGGTAATAGCGTTGTAGGTGACCGACAGAAGGTGATGGTAACAGACAGTCAGAACGAACGTAGCGAGCAAGAGTCACAGTGAGCGAGCACGTAGACTCAGTAAGAAGTCATACAGCGATACTTCAATACCAAAGACTGTATAGATATTTTGCTACTAACCCGTATTCCTTGAACTACTAACTTGCATTACCAGTTTGTATTATTATGTTAATACATTATTTTCCTATATTCATCCTTGGCGTTTGTTATTTATTGGTACCGGATTTCATCCCGGAATCCACAACAATACACAACATTAAATCAATGTTATATGACGGACAACATTCCAGTTTCTTGATATAACATGATTCTACCGCTCTTGTCTGACCGATTCTTATTTTAAAATTAAACACATGAATGATGGTAGCTCAGATGATTTAACATGTCACCGTTTCTGTTTTAAAGCTAAATTTAAAAATTGTTTCGTTAAGAAAAGTACCGTATACACTCGCGTATCATGCGACTAATTTTGAAGCTAATTTTAAGAGGGTCGCATCATACATGAGATATAAAATTAGCATATGTACTGCTGGCCTCAGCTACGCCGTTGACCAAAGTTATACATCCATTTACTGTAGTTAAAAAGAATGAAAATTGATGAAAACTGATGCTTACTTAACTGTATCCAATAATAATGCATCTAATATTGGTATCGTATTATAAAATACAAACATAGCGAATATGCATCTTTTACATTGTTTATGTTTAGCTGATCGTCTGCGCTTTCCATATCGGTTGATTAAAGTAAACTACCGATATTTTTATCATTCTCTTTTACCTTTTAAATTCATTTCACTAGAAGATGGGGTAAAGAGATAGAGGAAAAAAGGTTAGTCTATCGTAATTTGGTCTCTCTAAAAAGGAACTCGCATGATACATGAGATACATGATAAAATCATTTTTTATGAGTAAAAATTCGGGGGTCACACGATACGCAAGATCTCGCGTTACACGAGTATATATATATATATATATATATATATATATATATACGGTATTTCTTTCTTGCCGAGCTTTTATCGGCCCCCAAAGCCTTGCATCTTTACATTTTAAGATCCATTATTTAAAAAAAAAGACTCAAATGGTTCATCTGGTGATGGTGTAATTAAATCTTCTAACGGTATGGTTCCATTTGATGCGCGCCTTTTGCATAAATTTCGAATATGAGCTGCCTTACTTTTTCTTTATTGGGAAAATGTCATTTCTTAAATTTACACTGACCATATCTTTTATTGATTGATTAGTTTTCTATGGTTTATTAAACATTTGCTTTGGTTTTAACACGGTATCGCTTAGTACGGTACAAGATTGTATTGCGCCAGGAAACAGGCGTTCAAAACACTTCATGTTTTACCTCGGCTAACCTTGTACATCAAAACCTGGCCCTGGTGTAAAAGAACCACAACTACGTCGACCGTTAGGCATGTCCTTTAGTCGAAAAATAAAGAAGATTGTAGAGTCCGTTTTCATTCGTTCATTGTTTATTCCATACACAATAGGAAGACAAGATCCGTGGATGGTAGAATCACAGGAAACACAATTACATTGGAAAGATTACAAACCAATTAGACAGCAGTGTTTGTTATAAAAAAAAAGGGGGGGCATAAACGAAAGAATCACTTATAATAATAATAATAATAATAATAATAATAATATAAATATTAACAATAATAATAATAATAATAATATAAATATTAACAATAATAATAATGATGATCTTGACACTCATTCAAGAGGTTAACAACGGAATATATTTATGAATGAAAAGACCAAAGAGTCGACAAAACTAATGATTCAATTTGAAGATTTAAGTGTAGCTACGGAAGCTGAAAAGGGTAATAAAAACAATAACAAAAACATGAATGAAAGAAACACAATCAACAGATCAAAGCAAGATTGTATGGAAGCCCAAGCGGGACAAGGTAATCGTTGAAGAGATTATGTGTATGTTGCCCTTTTTTGTAGTGATATTTTTTTAAAAGTTGTTTTATTGAAGAGAAATTTTTTTTTGGTCATCCATGAGAGTTCATAAAAAAGAGCATTGTCAGGTGATTTAAAAAATGCTTTGATGTGTTCGATACAATTTAATTTTTTAAGAAATGTTTTCAGTTGTTTCTCTTTTTGTGTTATGTTTTGGCGGGAGATTGGATAGGGTGAAGGTCAGCAAAAAAAAAAAAAAACGAAAAAAAAGAAAAAAAGAAAAAACAAAACACTTGTTGTCTGCTGGTTACACTTTTTTCTTAACGGATAGGGTTGACCACAGTTCAGTTAAAAACTTTCATTCGATTCGAATGTTGACATTTTAAAGGACCAATACCGGTCTCTAATTTTTGTTTTTTTTTGTTTTAAGAGAAGCAAAATAAATAAATATAATAAATAAGAAATAAAATAAAGTAAAACGAACGTAAACAAATACAACGAGAAAAAGCAACAAGATTTAAAAAAAAATCATCGCCACTTTTTGGGTTCATCTTGCTGAGGTGAAGAATGTCACATGACAGAAAGCACGTGGCATGAAGTCACGTGGTTTGAACGTTTTTTATCGGAAGTAACATTCAGCGTTTCTTTATTGATTTAGAGAAGAAAGGCTGATTACTATGGTTTAATTTATAACCATTTATTCATTCATTCTTACATTTTTCCTTCTTTTTTCCTACAAATAATATGTTTTTGAGAGAAAAATACTTTTACAATGTGGATTATTGGAAAAAATTAAATATAAATGAAAATCCAGCTTTTGAAAGCCTGAAATATTTTGAAAATAACAATTTTTAAGGTGTCCAAAAACTGAGATTAGACAGAAACAAACAAACGAACGCACGAACCGACCGACCAACCAACCAACCAACCAACCAACCAACCAATAACCAACCAATCAATCAACCAACCAATCAGCCAACAATCAATCAACCAACAAACCAATCCACCAACCAAAAGACGACTAAGTAAGCAAAAATATCAAAAAAAGCCAACCAAAGAACTAATTAATCAACTCAAAATCAAGAAACCAACCAATTACAAATCATTCCGCCAACCAAACAGATCAAACCAATCAACCAATCAACCAACCAAAAACAAACCCTCAAAGACCAATCAACGGACCAACCAACAAAAAAAGAAAAAAAAAAAAAGAAAAAAAAAAATATTAAAATCAATCAGCCAACAGAAAACAACCAATCCGAAACCAAGAAATGGGAGCAATGAAGCAAGCAAATGAAGAAAATGAATAGATAAACAAATAAAACCTCAACAATCAACCAACGGGCGAAACAGCTAACCAAATAAATAAAAACTATGTAAACAATCCAAAACCAAACAGCCAAACAATCAATCAAACAAACAATGTTCCAAGCAAGCAAAGAAATCAAACCAAACCAAACCAAATCAAACCAAACCAAATCAAACCAAACCAAGTCAAACCAAATAATTATCCAACTAATCCAATCCAAACAATCATCTAAACCTCCATCTTAAGCAAAAACCATAACCAACCGACTAACCATGAATTTATGTAGAAATCCCTTCCCCATACACAGTTTCTTAAAGTTTCTTTCTGATCATGTTTCACAGAATTTCCAAGTTCAAAACAGAAGCTCTAGATTTAAAGCTAATACTTATTTGGATAGAAAAAGAAAAAAGTTATGTTTTACAAAAATATTTGTCAAGGTTAAGTTCACAACGCTCTCTTTTTTGAAAACTAAAAACTGAGTACAGATAAAAAAATCTTTTTAATTAAAAAAAAAAAACAAATGCTGGAAACTTTGCAAAGACAATACAATAGCTTAGCCCCTTTTCAACATTCAAAATCTGTTTTTTTTTTCTAAATATAGCCTATTATATTTTTTATACGAGAGTTATTTACTAAGTCACATTTTTACTGTATCTTGTTTGTATCTGACTTAGGTACATCGTTGCTTAACTTCACCGATCAATATTTTCAGCATGCATTGACTGTAAGCTAACAAACTTATATCGATGTATATTTCATGGTTGAAACATTAAAGCACAACAAAAAAGCAACTATTTATTCTGAAGGTTTGGTTATTCTTATGAAGCACTGTCAACCATGATTATGTTTTAAATTGTGTTTCTTTCAGCTTAATTTCAGTTGTTTTAATTTTCAGGTTGTCGCTTTACAGTCTATAGTAAACCGTGGTGATTAGAGATAAATAATAAATTCTAGAGCAGGTCCGGTGCATACTACAAACAACAAACAAACCAATCATCCAACCAATCAATCAACCAACAAACCAATCCACCAACCAATCAATCAACCAATCAATCAGCCAACCAATCAATCAACCAACAAACCAATCTACCAACCAATCAATCAACCAACAAACCTATCAACCAACCAATCAATCAACCAACCAATCATCCAACCAATCAATCAACCAACAAACCAATCCACCAACCAATCAATCAACCAACAAACCTATCAACCAACCAATCAATCAATCAACCAACCAATCATCCAACCAATCAATCAACCAACAAACCAATCCATCAACCAATCAACCAACTAATCAATCAACCAACCTATCAACCAACCAATCAATCAACCAACAAACCAATCAACCAACCAATCAATCAACCAACCTATCAACCAAACAATCAATCAACCAACCAATCAATCAACCAACAAACCAATCCACCAACCAATCAACCAACAAACCTATCAACCAACCAATCAATCAACCAACAAACCTATCAACCAACCAACCAATCAATCAACCAAAAAACCAACCAACAAAATTAAATAAATAAAAAAATAATCAAACATGAAAACAAATAAAAACGAACCAAACTGAGAAAGAACCAAAAGCATCAACATGAATGAAAGAAACACAATCAACAGATCAAAACAAGATTGTATGGAAGCCCAAACCCTAGTCCTGCTAGGTAAGCTTGATATATTTGGGAAAGATATAATAATTCAGAAATTATAACTTATAGCTGACTGGCTTAAAAGATATGTTCTTATGAAAATGATCTGAACCTCCTTAGCGCTAATTTCTAACCGGATGGGGGGGGGGAGCAAGCTTGATTGTGGTCCCCGAGAAGTGTTTTGTGGTCCTCGCTGTCTTATCAACATTTGCCTTTTTTCTACCTACATCTATATACGTTACAAATTAAACTAAGCACAAAAGAGGAACATTTTTTGCGGATTTTGACGTCATTCTAGATTCTTTTTTGTTTTATTCTTCCAAATCCGTGAATTTGTTTGGCTCATGTTCTGACAAAATATAATTTTCACAATTTTTTTTTATCCATAATGTTGAATGTGTTAAACTTATTCAACGTTTTAACTAGAAAAATTTCAAGTTGATGTTAAAAATTGCTGCAAAACATTTATTTATTTAACATGGCTTGATCTATTATGACATGAAGGGGTTATCCAGGTTAGCAATAATTTCCATTGAAAATGAATCTGCTCGATCCCTCGACTGCGATGAAGTCGTGAATACATTTGCTCCTGTTAAGTCTCGAAGACAAACTATATAAAATTCATTATTTTTCATCCATAATGTTGAATGTGTTCAAAACGTTTTAACAAGAAAAATCTCAAGTCGATGTTAAAAATTGCCGCAAAGCATTGTTGATTTATTTAGGATGGAATGGTTTGTTATTTATTAATTTGTATTTAGATACATTGTATTTATTTTCAATTTTTCTAGTTGTATTGTTCATCTATATTGCATATGATCATTATTGTATATGATTAGGTTACAATAAAATTTGTATTTTATATGAATACTACCTTATGGAAATTGAGATGTAGTTGTATCATAGATTCGGGGTAACCCACAAGACTCTTGCATCGCCCCTCCTCCAGGGTTTCTTCCATTAGACATTCTGTCATCACTGTGATTTCGATAAAACGGTTTGAAAAAATATTACTGTTTTTAGAGTTTATTGCACACAAGCGAGAGTCTTCTACTTGTTTTTCTTTGTCTGAAGTTGGCGGAAGATACTAAAATTTAACTTTGTAAAAATATATTGACGAACACACACGACTTTTCTTTTTAAATATCAAATCATTATAATACTTATTATTTATAATATAAACTAATTCAACAACCATTTTTATAAACAGTTATAAAATACGGACAACTGTATAAGAATAAAATATATCTGAGTTCTTCTAGCCTGCCTCTTTAGAACGTAGGCGATCATGGTTCTCCACGATTTCCTGTCCTTTGTAGCTCTTAATAAAGTTTTTCTTTTTCTTATCACTTCCAGTCCCTGTTCTGCCAACCATTTACACAAGATTGTTAAGCAGATTATGTGCCGCTTTCCTTTGTCCATCTTGCCTTCAATATGTCGTCTTTGTGCCAAATTTTCTAATCCTTTCTTCATTATGTATCCTAGAAATTTCATCTGTCTCTTTCTGATGCCAAGGTGGTTTTCTAAGTTAGGCTTAGGTATGGTACAAGGCAGAAAGTATAGGGCACCCAATGAGGGTCGAATTCACTAGTCAGTTATAATTGCTCTAACGAAACGAGCTTGTTAACCATTACATCACGTTGATTATGCAAAAGCGTTTGATAAAGTACGTGGCAAAGAAATTTTGATACTATTATCGTATGATATCTACCAAAGCATTTGTGACCTACTGTAAATGACGATGCACTCATTATTGCTGGAAAATGCTCAGGAAAAACAATGGCCTATTTACTGTTTTTTAAACGACATCAAATCAGTTTAGAAACATTAAAATCACTATTTGATTTTTCAATTTTTGTATAAAAATTGTTAATAAATTTTTAATATATAAACAGTTCACTGTTCACTGCCTTTAACCCTAACCTCTAACCCTAAGTCTTAACCCTAACCCAAACATATTTCATACTTCTAACACTTGGTAAATATCATACCATAGTAGAAAATGGGCGGTAGATTTCATACTATAGTAGAAAATTGGTGGTAGATATACTATAGTGACACCGAAATTTTGGCGCTGCTAGGTAAGCTTGATATATTTGGGAAAGATATTAGAATAATTTAGAACTTATAACTGAGCATTTATGCTTAAAATGTTCAAGCTGACTGGCTTAAAAGATGTGTTCTTATGAAAATGATCTGATCTTAGCTGAAGCCAAGCAGACAAACCATCAATTCCTGACATTTATGTAAAAACACAGAAGAAAAGTTTCAAGTTTAGATACACATCTACAAGCACTGGTTAAAAAGTAACGCCTGTTCTAATCGAAATTTAAAAGTATTTATCAGAAATCCTAGAGCTTTGTTTTAAACTATAAAGTATAAAGTGTAAAGAATACTAATTGAGAAAATGTGTAGAGTTATCTTTTCCTACTCATAATCATTTTTCAAAATGGCTGCTCTCTGGAAAGACGCTCAAAGCAAAGAGGTGTCATAGAAGTTCTGTTTTTGGAAGGAGATATTGTTGTAGATATTCACAGATCGTTAGTAAAAGTTTATAGGCTTGAATGTCAGATCAGTAAGTAGATGGAACAGTAAAGGTATTGACAATCATAACGAGAAAGAAGAAACTGTCCTCATGGACGGGCCCCGGGGCGGCAAGTCAGCTTTAGTTGCGAATGAGGATAAGACCAAACGTACTGATGCTGTCATTACAAATGACAGAAGAATTATCATTTCAAAAGTCTGTGAAAGCCTTCAGGTGAGTCTTCAGATCTGTACAGTCTCTTGGCTACTCAAATGTCCGTGCAAAGTGTGTTTCCAGAATGCTGACACTCCATGAATGAATAGATTGTGCTTGATGACCAAATCTCCTTGAAGGAACCACTGAGAGTACAGCGGTTCTCAGATGATGAGTTTTTTAAAACCTAAACTCACAAGGCTCAAGAACCACTCAATGTAGATGTCTACTGAATAAGATGCATGATGTGAATGTAAGAGAAGATAGGAAGTGAAGACTATGCAGATGAAGAGGATAGATAACGTTTGACTCTTGGTGGTCTGTATAATTGTCCTTATTCAGAGGTAGAGTATCATGACTGAGAAGGATGGAGACTATATTGAGAACTAGATCTGGGACTCTTATCTTTGAAATTAAATCAGTCTTTTCTCCCCGCAGCTATGGGTTAAATAGCATGGTAGACAGATGTCTTTAGCCTTGGATGGTAACCATTCTTTAGGGGGGATAACTCTTAATTAAAAAAAAAACATTAAAAAATTGAACAAAACTTAAAAAACATGGACAAAAACTTTTCATTGTCCTTCTCCAAGAAACAAGAGGCAGATCAGACCAAAAATGGGACGTCCTGGGTATGATGATAAACTACATCCGCGTCCTGGGTAAGACTATAAACTACGTCCACGTCCTGGGTAAGACGATAAACTACGTCCGCGTCCTGGGTAAGACGATAAACTACATACGCGTCCTGGGTAAGACGATAAAGTACGTCCGCGTCCTGGGTAAGAGGATAAACTACATCCACGTCCTGAGTAAGACGATAAAGTACGTCCGCGTACTGGGTAAGACGATAAACTTCGTCCGCGTCTTGGGTAAGACGATAAACTACGTCCGGCAGCAAAGTCAGTGATCAGGAGGTTTTGAGGAGCGTGGAACCACCTCTTAATTGCTGGTGTTCTCAGGTTCACCCTGACGCGGGGTGGTAGCACCTGTCAGGATCCCTCCTATGGGCAAATAGTTAATCTCCAAACTGGGGTCAAGACACTATGAAAGTGTAAAAACAGGTTTTAATACCAGCAATACTTTTTTGAAAAAAAATATTCCCAGCAATAAAATTTTTTGTCGGCATTGAGGTTGATATGCCGTAAAACAAACCAAACAAAATCTGTCATTTGTAGCGTTTAATAAACTTTATCGTTCTGTTATTTCTCCTAAATCCTGTTTCGACATCCATTTACTCACGTTCACTAAGTATGTTATGCGCTATTTGACTTTGTCCCTCTTGCCCTCTGTCTGTTCCGTGGGTTCAGTGAATGGAGAAACACTGCTGGGAAGAGAACAATGAATTGTGAAACTGCAGTATTATTGTGTTTGATGCAGCTCTACCGTGGGTACATATCTCACTGAGCATTTTATACGTCTAAGAGAGAGAGTAAACGTACGTTTCTCTTTATTGTAAGGGTAAAATGATAAAATCAAATAGATAGATAGATAGATAGATAGATATTAATAGAGTGAGATAGATAGATAGATAGATAGATAGATAGATAGATAGATAGATAGATAGATATGAATTGACTGAGAGAGACATGAACAGTCTTAAACAGAAATATAGACAGACATACAAATACATAGATAGATAAATAGACAGGAAGATATTGGCATAGATATGAACATGCTATATAGATACAAATAGACTGAGATAGATAGATAAGTAAATAGATATGAATAGATAGAGATACGTGAACAGTCTTAGATAGACAGACAGACAGACTGATGGATAGATAGATAGATAGATAGATAGATAGATAGATAGATAGATAGATAGATAGATAGATAGAAATGGACAAACTGAGATAGATATAAAGAAGTAGTTTGAAAGAGAGATGCAAATTGAGATAGATAGATAGATAGATAGATAGATAGATAGATAGATAGATAGATAAGTAGAAATGGACAAACTGAGATAGATATAAAGAAGCAGTTTGAAAGAGAAATGCAGATTGAGATAGAAATGAATAGATAGATAGATATGAACATACATACATATGTATATCCTAAAACACATAGAGAGATACATAGATAGATAGATAAGAACAGTTTGAGAGATATATGAACAAGCTACAACAGAAATATGATCATTTACTGAGAAAGAAAGATAGATAGATAAATAGAAAGAAAGAGATATGAATTGCCTGAGATAGATAGTTATGAATCGAGACATGATCACGCTGAAGCTGATAGATAGATAGATAGATAGATAGATAGATAGATACGAACAGACTGAGAAAGATGTCTCATTTTCCACATTGATGTTCTTTGAATTTGTAAATAATTCATAAAGAATAAATAAACTTTTAATACTGTTGCAAAAATTCTAAATTTATTGAATCTCAACAAAGACAAATTCTACCAAATCAACGAAAGAATTCCGAAAGTTCCTCACAATCTGAAAGACTCTCCTTAATCCACTAGATCCAGATCATATTCTTTTATCAATTTAATTTAAAGAATAATTTGCTCATTTGGATAATTCCATCTCAGCCCATTTCACTTAAGTGAGCAGTGAATGCAAAACAAATATTTCTGTGAAAGTATACAAGACCGGAATATTTTTTGTAATCTGAAATTGACTGAAACGCTTTTCAAATTTTCTAAGCAGCCCCGAAAAAATATGTAAAAAAAAAAAAAACAAGGTCCGAAAATAGAAAAGGCCGTAAAATGACCTGAAAAGAAAATGTAAATGGATGGGAAAACAAAGAAATATTCCGGTAAAACCCATTGAAATCCTCCAAATTAACCCCCCAATGAAATTCCCCAAATTAAACCCCCAATGAAATCCTCCAATTTAAATCCTCCATATTAAATCCTCCAAAGAAATCCTCCATATTAACCCCCCAATGAAATTCCCCAAATTAAAACCCCAATGAAATCCTCCAATTTAAATCCTCCATATTAAATCCTCCAATGAAATCCTCCATATTAAACCCCCAATGAAATTCCCCAAATTAAACCCCAATGAAATCCTCCAATTTAAATCCTCCATATTAAATCCTCCAATGAAATCCTCCATATTAAACCCCCCAATGAAATTCCCCAAATTAAACCCCCAATGAAATCCTCCAATTTAAATCCTCCATATTAAATCCTCCAATGAAATCCTCCATATTAAATCCTCCAATGAAATCTCCCAAAATGCATGTATATTTCTCTAGTTCCAACAAAATTAATAAATTCCGGAAAAGAGTCAACAAATTAATCCCACCCAAGAGAAACACACTGAAGCGGTACCTACCTTTGTTGATAGATGGCGCCACTATAGCCTCATTTTAGATTTGAGGAGTGTAGTGTGTCTTGGTGAATTATAAATGAAATTATGCTTTCAAAATTGGCATAGGAAAAAATATTACAAATAATTTAATCAAGTCCACACGTCTGGGAAAATCCTTTTCTATGTTGCCTTTTTTACGCCTGTGTTGGACGATTTCCTCAAAGATTAAGAAGAGACCCGAGGCGACAGAGATGTGGTTCTACAGAAGGATGCTAAGAATATCATAGACTGAGCGTGTGAGCAACGATGAGGTCTTAGAGAGGATGCAAACAAGGAGGAGTCTTATACTTAATATCAAGAAGAGGCAGCTGGACACATAATGGGGAAGGAGGGCCTGGAGAATCTGATACTCACGGGTGGAATAGAGGGAAAGGGAGACAAGGGAAAACAACGCGTGATATACGTAGCGGCCTTAAGAAAGTGAATGACAGAACATGGTCTGGGGGAGAGCCGTTGAGAGCTGCAAGGGATAGAGGGAGGTGAAGAGCCATGATCGCCTACGTCCTGAAAGGACATGGCACATAAATAGAAAAAAAAAAAAGAAAAAGAAAGTTGAGCCTTATTTATATCATGTTCGGATGGTTCTTGGTATGTCATAAGCTTTCAGAAAATGTATAATTGAATGCCATTGTTTATACCAGTTTTGAGAGCCTAAAATAAAATGGCCAAATTTGGTTGCCGGAGATTCAGTGGAAAAAAAGGATGAAAAAAATAAAATAACTTCTATGTGCCAAACTTTCGCAAGCATACATACAAATCCTCCCCCCCACCACACACAAACTCACATATAGCGACTATAAAAGTGAATGACACACACATATACACACAGACACACGCATTTCTCGTATACGGCCAGTTCCTTAAAACCGAGCAGACAAAAAGTGTTAAAAATAGAATGGGGAGAAAGTCTTGTTTCTTAGTTTTTTTTTTTATTCAATTATTTATTTTTAGAAGCGTTGTAGAGATTCCGGATTCTAGATTTTGTTTTCTTTCAAAGTTTAACCGTAATTTTTAATTTTTTTTTTTAATCTGGGGAAAAAAAAAGCTGATTCTTTACCTATAATGGCGATAAAGATTTCTAGGTCTCACCAAACAGCAGTTAGAAATGGAACAGTCAACAAGGGAACAAAATAAAAAGAAGAAAAAAAGCATTAGATAAAAAAAAGGCTGTGTTTGTGTGTATGTATGTGTCAGTAAGTGTGCGTTTATAGAATACGCTTGTTTGTTAGAATTTGTATGTAGATACACAGATATTTACAGCAATTATATTTTTCTCTCTAAGTATACATATATAGATATATACTTACGCCACGGATCGTCGGAAACATTGATTTGTCTCCCTTGGGTGTAGTTCTTTTTTTTCTTTTCCTTTTCGTGTAATACAAATTTTATTTAATTCTTCAGCTACAATGGTGGTGGGGGTTGCATGCATTTATATAACCGATTACCGATCAGTGAATAATTCACTTCCTTTTTTAAAGGAGTGATCTAAGGTTAAAAAAAAAGGGGAAAATAGAGAAGCATCTCAAAAGATGGCAATCAATGTAACAGTTTCTACATATTTACGGGGAAATATCAGAAAACAGAGTTATCTTTCTTTATTTAACATTTTTTTCCCCAAATATTTTTCAAACAAATATCCGGTATTCAAACAAATAAACAAGTTTTATATGAGAATATGATTATGAAAGAAAAGGCGTTTTTTTTATAGCTCTTTTCGTGTATAATTTAAAAACCATATTCTAACTTTGTATTTTCTTGAGTACTTTCAGAGATATACAAAAATTCATTTCCAAGTTTTATATTTTATATATATATATATATATATATATATATATATATATATATATATATATATATATATATATATATATATATATATATATATATATATATATATATATATATATATATATATATATATATATATATATATATATATATATATATATATATATATGGGTGTATATATATATATATATATATATGGGTGTATATATATATATATATATATATGGGTGTATATATGTGTATGTGTGTGTGTGTGTGTGTGTGTGTGTGTATTCCTTGCATCTTTCACTTAAATTTTAAAATTACATGTTTAATTTCGCATTTTATTTTTTTCAAAGTATATTTGTTCACATCTGATTTAAAGGAATATTATTATTCCTTTAATTATTCGTTTTTTTTTTTTTTTTTTTACTTCTTTGCATTCCAAATATGAATTTAATCCCTGGTAAAATGCTTACTTCATTTTTATCGAATATCGTTGTTAATAGTGAAGTGAACATTACGAAAGCTTGTTTCTCATCGCTTTCAATGTTTAATATATGTACAGTGTAACCCGGATATAAGAGAGTCGTCGGGACCGGAGAAGAAGTATCTTATATCCGGGTTTCTCTTATATCCGGGTCTGGTCTATTTTATATACATTAAGACGGGCTCTAATTTGGAACCAGAGAAAATCTCTCTTATATCCGGGTTTCTCTTATACCCGGGTCTCTTATACCCGGGTCTCTTATACCCGGGTCTCTTATATCCGGGTTACACTGTATATATGTAATTATTTTATTTTAATTATGTTTTTTTTTTCACATTTTTGCATTCATTAAATTTCAATAAAAAAAAAAAGAAAGAAAGAAAAAGAAAACCATCAAGTCTTTCATTTATTTCTGTCTGTTTTTTTTGGGGGGGGGGGTAAAATTATTACAATGTGCCCGATCGGGAGGGGGGCACAATAAAGTGCGACGTACCGCATAATAAATATTCTACATGAAAAGGTCAACACATGCTGACCTCTGCATAAAGTACTTGGACTAATCAACAAACCGTAGGGCACTCTTTTCAAAACTGATCAGTCGTTCATATATATATATATATATATATATATATATATATATATATATATATGTTTGTATGTATGTATGTATGTAGGTAGGTAGGTAGGTAGGTAGGTAGGTATGTGTGTGTGTATGTATGTGTGTGTTTATGTGTGTTTGCGTGCGAGGTGTACTCAAAATTTAGTGAATTCGAACAGACTGTACATTTGTCAACTAACACAGAATCTTTTTTGAGCTCTCTTTGAACAACTTCCATATGCCCTTAAATCACTAGAACAGGAAATTAAGATCATTATTTTCTATCATTTTTTATTTTCAGGGAGCTACACACACACACACACACACACACACACACACACACACACACACACACACACACACACACACACGTTTGTGGAGAGCATTTCCTATATATTTTATATCGGAATTAACGATTATATATATATATATATATATATATATATATATATATATATATATATTTGTGCAGAGCATTTCCTACAAACATACACATACATACACCCACACACCCACACACACAAACACACACACACACACACACACACATATATATATATATATATATATATGACTACATACTTACATGTGCAAGTATATATCTACTTGTGTATGTATATATTTATATTTCCATATCCATGCGTACACACACACACACACACACACACACACACACACATATATATATATATATATATATATGAATACTAACTTGCACATTTACGCATGTTTCTCCTTGTGCATATATCTGTGTTTATATAATATTTGTTTATATAATATTTGTTTATAAAATAAGTCTTTTATAAAAAATTCTTTTCATTTGATAACAAAACGACAAGAGTCTCTAAATTAGTAAATAAAAGGACTTATCTTATTGACTTACTCCAATGAGATAATTCATTTAACCATTTTCTAATTAATCTATAAACTATTGTTTTATATATATATGTATGTATATATGTGTGTGTGTGAATCTGTGTATAAGATTATATTGTTTAAAATTTCCTATATTATGGTGGGTAAGAATTTTCAATATCGAAGAGTGCGATTGTAGATAAGAAGAGTGCAGAGAAAGAAGTCGACACTGCATGGTGACGGTATGTTTCACGCCTCAAGCGATCATCGGACCCTTGGATAATCTGATGATCTCTTGTGTGAAATCTCTCCCCCTCTCTCTCTCGCTATATATATATATATATATATGGGAGTCTGATGAAGTCCTGAAGGGCGAAACGCGTCACAAGAAAACATTTTGCATTTTGTCATATAATTTCCCCAAAACTGTTCTTGATATATATAAGTATATATCGTTATCTCATATATATATATATATATATATATATATATATATATATATATATATATATATATATATATATATATATATATATATGTATATTTGGGCATCAACGTTTCCTTCATGCACCTTTCATTGAAAGCGGCCGACAAGGAAGATTTAATTAATCTTTTACAGTTTTTACAGCATTCTATCATTTTTCTGTTTCTCAGGGGTTAATGACTATAGGAATTGTCCATAGTTATAACTGTTCCGAGGGCTTTAGAGTAGTTTTATAGCCATATATATATATATATATATATATATATATATATATATATATATATATATATATATATATATAGAGAGAGAGAGAGAGAGAGAGAGATTCAAACGTATATAGATATGCATGCAAGTAAAACTTAAATTATATCTTACATATGTATATCTATATTTGAAATAAATTAAATACAAACTTTGCGTATATATGTACAGATTTGTAAATTTGTATCCATATATATTTACATGTATTACATATACATATCTATGTGTAATTATAATTAGCCTTAAGTATGAAGTCAGGTTATTATACCCATAGACCAGCGATTCTCAACCGCACTCCGCCAGTAATTCGGAAATGTCTTGCTCTGTTGCGTATCATTCGCGTTGGAAGCTCCAACACAAACATTTCAGAGTGTTTGGATGTCAATGTGAGGACAGTGCAGCGGATTCAGAAAGAGTTGGATGAGTTTAATGGTGATTACGAAGGTGTTTAAAGTTATCACTAGTAATGGCGACGTTATGCCTCCATTCATCTTCCCTCAGGGCCTGAGACTTAACACGGCTGCCTACATCAAGTGCCTTGAGTAGGTAGTGCTGCCCTGGGTCAAGATGGTGTCTGCTGGAAGACCCTATGTCTGGCAACGGGACTCTGCATCCTGCCACACAAGCAGGAGAACCCAGTCATCGCTGTTTCACCATTTCTTCGACCGCACCATTCATTACATTACCTAACTCCTCAGACTGCAACCCCCTTGATTAAAATACTGTGATAAACAGATTAAGAAGAATGAATATTGTGATAGATAGATAGATAGATAGATAGATAGATATAAAATCTTGAGATAAACAGACGAATAAATACATTTTGGTATATAGATATGAAAAGAAAACGATAGATAGATAAATAAATAGATAGGTTGAGAGAAAGATATGTGTGGTGCACAGTTGAGCGAAGACCAACAAAATTCCTTGTAATACCAAAGATGAACTGAAGGCAAAGATTATGGCAGAATTCACCAACTTAAACAAGGAGACCGTCCAGTAGAGTTGTAGGAGATACCGCTGTCGTCTGGAGGCCGTAGTTGAAGCCAACGGCGATTTTATTGAATAAATTTACTTTTTAGTATTTTAAGATATTTTTGTGTAATTTTGGCAAATATATCTGTTAAAATGATGTGCCAGATTATGCAGATTTTTTGGCCTAATTTAGATGAAATTTATTCATCCCACCATGAATATGTGTGTCGGGGGGAGTAGTAATGGTACAGCGTGTATTTGTGTGTATGTGTGTGTGTTTGTGTGTGTGTATGTGTGTGTGGGGGGGGAGAGTAGTAATGGTACAGCGTTAGTATTTGAATATATATATATATATATATATATATATATATATATATATATATATGTGTGTGTGTGTGTTTGTGTGTGTGTATTTGTGTGTATGTGTGTGTGTGTGTTTGTGTGTGTGTATTTTGTGTATGTGTGTGTGTGTGGGGAGAGTAGTAACGGTACAGCGTTAGTATTTGAATATATATATATATATATATATATATATATATATATATATATATATGTGTGTGTGTGTGTGTTTTGTGTGTGTATTCGTGTGTATGTGTGTGTGTGGAATTAGTAATAGTACTGCGTTAGTATTTCAATAAATGAATAAGTATTAAACTTTCTTTTCAGATAATTATTTTCACTATTCTTCGATTGTGTTATTTTAAATACTTTCTACAATTTTTACGTTTTTTTAAAAAGTATTATTATTTTGTTAATTTAAATTTTTGAAATTTTCTTTTATTTGAACAAATGAATATTAACCTTTTTGTCATATAACTGTATTCAACATTCTTTATTTAATAAAATTTTTTTTTCAAAGTTATTATGAATTATGAATTAATATTTTCGATGTTGCTGAGCATTTAAATGCATACCCTAAATTGTGATAATCGTGCCGTAATATTTTCATTTGCTCCTAAGTGTGCATTTGTTTAAAAAGGTTGAGAAACATTGCTTTAGAGTCACCCCTGCTGCCATGACTGCAGATGTAGCGCCCTTTTGTCCCGAATGGGTACGGGTCTCGTGACGGGTGATAGGTATATATACTTATATATTAATACACATTCATGTTTATATATATATATATATATATATATATATATATATATATATATATATATATATATAAATATATATATGTTCAGTTTTATTCCTGCATTTACTACTATTGAATGTATGTATATATGTATATATATATATGTGTGTGTGTGTGTGTGCGTGTGTGTGTGTGCGTGTGTGTGTCTGTGTGTCGTATTTGAGGAGCAAGAATTCTTTTAAACAAAGTTTTGTTGAACAGTACTGACAAGGTCTGTCTATCCGAATTTTTAATCAATTTTTTACAAGTTCTGACTGAGCTGTTTTATGTCAGAATTCGAATTGATAACTTTCCAAAGTTTGTTTTTTAAAGCCGAATTTTATTAACGGTGGAAATTACTCGGATTAAAATAAATCAACTTTGGGATTTTACCAATTTTAATTCTGTCATAAAACAACTTAATCGGAAGTTGGAAAAACGCGATAAAAATTCGGACAGACAGACCTTGTCGTTATTGTTCCAAAATTTTAATTATTAATTATATATTATATTATATTATATTAAAGAGTAAAGATATTTTGTGCCTATTGAGTTTGTCTATCGTCCTCTTCAAAATAACAAATTATCCATTGCAAAAAAACGGGAGTTATTGATATACGAAATTTCCAATACTTTTACAATGGCCGTGTCCAATCTTGCGACTCTTGTGAATCATCTTTAAGGGAGTGTTTATTATCTGGAAAACAGTCATCGTCGTAAGTAGAGCATTTAGTGCAATATTATATTTAGATTCAATAGAACAAATCCCAAAACGCTGGGAGTCTCAATCATCACGAAATTCCCGTAGAATGTGCAATGAGAAATGCTAAGTAGGACATTAATAATGTTAGACAGCTTCTTATAAACAAAACCAAAATAATACATAGATCCAATAGCAGAAAAAGACTAAAATTATTGAAGCCATCTTCTTAAGACAGAAGCAACAACACATTAATAAAAGTAACGTGTCCGCAACTTAAGATTCTCCAGTACATATAAACATAATGACGTCATCACACACGGCATTATCGTAAGCAGTGGCGGCTGGAATTTCCTATGTATTTAAGTTTCTTCTTATAAATTGGTATATATCGTTGAAGTAAATGCGATACGACTATTACCGTTTTTTACATCATACACCAATTACGCACCCCTGAGGATGACTCATGGGAGTCGAAAGTCATGATAAAAAATTTTGAAGTTTCGGACCAATGACTGTTTTTGTGAAGGATAATTCATAATACGGAGAGAAAGAAGGACAAATTCAAATGACACAAAATGTCTACACTCTTTAATAAATAAGAGATCTTTGTTATAAATTCCAATCACCTGAAGATGGCCGGAGCGTACAATGGCCGAAACGTCATGAATATGGCAACAAAGGTGAGGACAACAGTCCGAACAATGTAAATCCCAGAAATATACACACACACACACACACACACACACACACACACACACACACACACACACACATGTATATGTATATATATACATTTCACATATATGTATTAAGACATACATATAAATACACATTCAATATATGTGTGTTTGTGTTTGTGTTTGTGTGTCCGTGTGTGCGTGATTTATTCTAGCATCTAGAAGACACAAAATTTTATATTCCGCACCTTAAAAATCATTTATTTCCCCCCCCGGTTCTTTCTTTTCTTTCGTAAGTAATAAAAATGGATGTTTTGTGCGATAAAACTGAATCTAATACGTAAAATACAAAAGTTTCTCATCGGGAAAAAAAGCTATTTGTCACTTAAATCAGGAAGGAACAAGAAATATCTTAATGGGTACGTTCACTTCAAAAGGTCTATTTGGGAAGAGCCTTAAGGAATTCGAATAAAACGCTAAAATATTATAGGCATTAATCTTCCTTTTTTGGCGGAACTACTAATACTATTGCTACTACTACTTCGACTATTTAGACTGGAGCTATTTTAAGCACTTGGGATCGGGACACTTTTGAGTGAGTTCGTCTCGGCGAAATATCTCCTCAATTGTTCTCAAATAGTTAAGACATATAAATATAGATAGATCTGAAGAGGAGAAGATAGATAGATAGATAGATAGATAGATAGATAGATAGATAGATAGATAGATAGATGAAATACTGTGATAAACAGATTAAGAAGAATGAATATTGTGATAGATAGATAGATATAAAATCTTGAGATAAACAGACGAATAAATACTGTGATATTTTGGCATATAGATATGAAGATAGACATGAAGAGAAAACGATAGATAGATAAATAAATAGATTGAGAGACAGATATAAAATACTGTGGTAATCAGACTAAAAACAATGGCTATTGTGATAGATATATAAAGAGATTGAGATAGGTAGATGTATGGGTAGAATGATATGAAGATTAATTATATATATATATATATATATATGTATATATATTAATCTTGATGTCATTCATATTTTTTATAATATATATATATATATATATATATATATATATTTATATATATAATTATTTATTTCAAGCGAAAAAAAATTCGCTTGAAGATGGAACAGAGCTTAGTACTTTAATTCAAATAATTATATTGAAGTTTTCGGCTCTTGTTTTGAAACATGAGAACTCTTATGTAGCGTTGGAATCATATTTTTAAATAAATAATTATATTTATGCTCTACTTTTGTATCGAGCACTATTTTTAAAAAATAATAAAAAAATACTAAAGAACTTTGGATTATTTACCTAACGAGTTCTTTCCTATTTTCTATATATTTTACACACACACACACACACACACACACACACACACACACACACACATATATATATATATATATATATATATATATATATACATGAATGAGATAACGATATTTTTATATATAAATAACAGTATTGAGGAAATTGTATGACAAAGTTTTTTTTTTTTTTTTTTTAAAGCATTTCACCCCGAGCAAGGCGGGAAGCCACTAGGACGCAAGGGGTTACAAAAAATTTCGAGCAAGATCAGATAGGAGTGATAGAAGAAAGAATGAGGGTAGTGGCTAGATCAAGGCAACTGGAGATGTCGATTGACATTACACTTGAATAGCTGGAGATTATAGCTCACAGGGAAACAGGAATAGGGAAGGGAGTTCCACAGGCAAGAGGTGCGAGACATGAAGCTATTGGAGTAGAAGAGACGGCTACATTTAGGAGTTTCGACAGTGAAGGGGTGAGAGCGGGATGCCAGCCTGGTATGGCGCTTGAACTCATGACGTCTGGGAACCAGCGAATGCAGCTCCTCGGAGCAATTTCCATGAAAGTATTTGTAGAACAGACAGAGGGAGGCGACGGCGCGTCTGTGAGAAAGTGACTGTAGACGAGACGCCAGGGCAGGGCCAACTACATTGCATATCCGCCTCTGGAGCCTATCAAGAACCCCGAGGCAAACAGAAGGGGCTCTAGACCATATATGGCAGCAATACTCCATTCAAGTGCGAATTGTTGATTTGTAGATCTGGAGGATCAACTCCGGGGAGAAAAACTTCCTGGCGGAAGTGGAAAAGGTTTACTTGCGACACGTTTTGACCTTCAGGACTTCAACAGACTAACTTTGTTATGTTGGTAGGACTGCACATGCGCACATCCGTTAAATTATTGATCCTCATGATACTGATTTACCTGACCTAGTAGATCAATTAAACAAAGTCGAACACATCATGGAATTTACATATAAAATGGAAGAACACAATTCTTTACCCTTCTTAGATATCAAGTTAACAACAGTTTAAAACTCGATGCCAGCCGGAAATCAACCAACAAAAAAAAAAAACGACCTAACAAATTTCTATTCACATCATAACAATAAAATAAAAAAAAATCATCGGATTCTACTATAGAGCTTTAATAATATGCAGCTCGGATTGTTTACATGAAAAGATAACACTTTCAAACTTTTCGAGTAGCCTAATTATTTTATAGTCAAAGCGAAAAAAATGCCCATAAAGTATCCCAAAACTAAAAAAAGGCTCCTCCTGAGAAACCCAGTGAATCAAAAAAAAAAAAAAAAAAAAAAAAATATTATCCTGCTTATTAACTCGATCCCATCTACAATCGAAAAGAATCTATCTAAACTCAACATAAAATTTGTTATTACTACAACTAAAACAATAAAAGACTTAGTCAATACTATACAAAACAATAAAACCTAATTGTCACAAAATGCATAAGAGTAACAGCAAGGAATCTAAATAAAAGATTATATGAATGCAAAAGGGTCATTTTATATAATAATAAGTCAAATGCGTTGGTTGCCCACCGTAACGAAACTGACCCCAATTTTGACACAAATTTTTTTACTCTGATCAAAGGAGAAAAATAATTCACTACGACGTAAATGTCTAGAGAGTGCCTTGATCGTAAGGTCATCTTCAATAAATTTGGCTCTTACATTTCATCAGTCCTGGTAGATCTTCTAATATCACAGTGTGGAATACCAACTTACAAAAATGATGGAAAGAAAAAGGAAAAGGCTCTAAATTAGGTACCTCCACTAATTCGCGAATAATTCGCAATACCTAAGGTTTAAAATGAATTTTAAAAATTAAAAACTCTTGAAGTTTTCATTTTAGATTTAATTGAAAGCTAAATATTAAATTTACTATTTTTAGTAAGCAAAATACTTTGTAGTGTATTTGAAACAGAAATTATATTGAATGGATTTTTTGGCTAAAAATATCTGATTAGCGGCCTTTTTTAGTTATCTGTCATCGCAATGTAATTTTCTTTCTTAAGAAATCTTCGAAAAATAAAATATACTTTGCTGAAACTTTATTTGAGGAATATTAGCTGATTTAACGTATAATCAATCTGATTTGAAACAAATATTATTTACTTAAAGTTGAAAATAAATGTATGGAATTTTAAGACAAACAGTAGTGGTAATTACGTACTTGCCAATGTTCGTAAATTACTGAACAAGTGCTTCTGAAGGTGTTGATAGTTTTGTTGTTGTTTTACGGAGACTTTATCTGTTAAAACTTAATTGAAAAAAATATGGGTGAACGCTTTTTGTATAATTTTTAAGCACTCAGTAATCTTAAAAATGTCAGAATTATTCTCCATATAATTTTAGAAATATTGATTTTAAATTTACTTTTGTCATCGATCTTATTTTGTGATAATGTAGAGTATGGTCATCCATACTTTCAAAATGGGCACGTTTATACACATAAAAAACTATTTAAAATTATTTTAAAAATCTTGATGCGTGATTATTTGTATTAAGCTTTTCAATTTCCGCTTAGTAAATGTAGTCTTCACTTATAAATTAATAACATAACGAGGTCAAAGTTTTGAAGAATTTTAAGAAGACTTTTGAAACTTTATAAATTATTATAATTAAAAAAAATGAAAAAACAATTCTGGTAAAAATTCCTTATTCATCAATATATATATATATATATATATATATATATATATATATATATATATATATATATATATATAATTTTTTCTTCAGACTATAATGCCCTTAATGTATATTATTTATAGAAACAATTATAAGGTTATCTAATTAAATAATGTCATAGTTTTATTGCAGTTTTTATTTTACGATTCGGAGCAGATTTTCGGGAATTGAGTAATTGTCGGAAAAATGGATGATTTACATTCTCCAAGGAGTTCAGTGTTTAATTAATAAAACAAATTTTGTGGTCAGAATTTAATTTCTAGAAATTTCATGAAATTAAGTAAATGGGGTGGGGTGGGTTGTAATAGATGTAAAAAATATTTTTACCAAGATTTTCTAAATGTAATAATTTTAAAAATAAATTCATTCATTTAGGAATAAGTGCTTAAATTCCGACAACAATTTGATTTTTGCAAGAATTTTCAAATCAATGTGTTATTTTACCGGAAAAAAGTCGTTAAAATTTCCATAGTCAGCTCTGTTACATCGTTGACTTAAAACAACAAAAAAAAAAAAGAAAAAGGTTTTTAACCAAAATTTCGAAGATTTTTTTTAAGGCAGTTCACCCCAAGCAAGGAAGAAGAGCAAAGAGGCGCGTTTGAAGAAAGGACACACGGAGAAGGACAGGGAAAAGACTCAGGGTGTCAGATGTCGATTGACATTACACATGTTAGAAAGGAGTAGAAAATTAAAAGAATACTCTGTTTTTTTTCTCTTAATAATAAACATTTTGACGATAAAGCATTGTTTTTAAGTTTGGGGCCTTTTTTTCGTCATGCTATGCTGATTTTAGCGAAAAAGTGGAGGAGGTACCTACTCTCAATGAATTCGGTTAGATAAAAAATAAGATAAAATAAAATCCCCCCCCTCAGTATCTGCCTATATTTCTGGGTTGACGTATTATGTACACTACATTATTTAGACTATTGTCCTCATCTTTGTTGCCATATTTATCACAGTTCAGTTCGACATTCCAACCATCTGAAGAAGGCCGGAGCGTACAACGGCTGAAACGTTGTGATAAATATGGCAACAAAGATGAGGACAGTAGTCCGAATAATGTAAATAGTGTTCCCAGCACTCCTCTGTCGCATGTACAGTCCTGTCAACATAATAAATTTAGCCCGATTAGGCCCTTAAGGACGTAACGCGTCACAATGAAATATTTTTCCGCTTTATCACACGCATGCACACACACACACGCACGCACACACGCGCGCATATATATATATATATATATATATATATATATATATATAGATAGATAGATAGATAGATAGATAGATAGATAAGAAGGAGAAAACTTAGATAAGAAGCAGAAGACTAGCTTGATAGATAGATAGATATGTTGAGATCTGAACGATTAAGAAAGAAAGAAAGAAAGATTGTGATACAAATATAGTCATAAACAGGCATAGATAGATAGATAGATAGATAGATAAGAAGTAGAAGACTTAGATAGATATATAGATAGATAAGAAGGAGAAGACTATATAGATAGATAGATAGATAGATAGATAGATAGATAAGGAGTAGAAGACTTAGATAGATATATAGATAGATAAGAAGGAGAAGACTATATAGATAGATAGATAGATAGATAGATAGATAGATAGATAGATAGATAAGGAGTAGAAGACTTAGATACATACATAGATAGATAAGAAGGAGAAGACTAGATAGATAGATAGATAGATAAGGAGTAGAATACTTAGATAGATATATAGATAGATAAGACGGAGAAGACTATATAGCTAGATAGATAGATAGATAGATATGAAGAGGAGTAGATAGATCAGATTTTTCAGTGCGCTCACGTCGCTGCCGAATGTGACATGAGGCTGTGGTTTAAAGTTGGTTTAACGGCAAAATTGTCGGAAAACTGCTTAGGCCCCCCACTCGATACTTCCCCGTCCTTGTAACCCCAAAGATGATCTGAAGACGACGTTTATGACAGCATTCATCGTCCAGAAGAGATGCTGGTGATTCCGAAGTCGTCTGAATGTCGTGGTTGGAGGCAATGGGGATTTTATTGAATAATTTTACTCTTTAGTATTTCAAGATATATTTTGTGTAATTTTTGTAAATATATCTGCTAAAATGAGATGTCGGTGTTCTTTTCATGCATGTGTAATTTCAACGACAATTCATCCATCGCACACTTTATTAATGTGAATATATTGACATAGATATGAATACTCTACATGATAGCATTATTAATTATATTAATTTTGAACATTACTTCGTACTAAGATTACAACGGTCGACATTTTCTTCGACCCAAATGTTGTTGGGCAATGGGCATATGTTTCTGAGCTATTTTTTCCAGGCTGAATCTGAAAATCAAGTCCATTTTTTCGTATCACATCACGTTTTCTCGGGTAATTTCTGCTTTTCTTAAAATATAAGCCAAAATACGCATTTAACAGTGACATGCCAGGGACAAGTAGAACCAATCTTAAACGTTTTCAGGTTAGAATAACTTATCATAAAAGAAAAACTATCCCAATAATTTAAAGAATGCATTTTCAGAATTTTCAGTTCAGAAAAAAGTTTTCCGAAAAATCTCACATAAAATTAAATTAAGGCAAACATGTATCATCAATTTTTGAGCCAAAGTAGACAAAGAAGGAATGAAAAATACATTCATTTTTGTTCATCCAAAGATATAAATCTTCTCTTCTTAGAAACTACGGTGCTTTTGAAAAGGTTGATGTCTTTTGATGCCCTAGCAGAAATCAGCCATCATGTTAAGATCCCATCTGACCTGCCTTTTGATGAGTATAGAAGCACACTAGCAGTAGAGCCCGGCATTGCCCAGGGATGTAACAGTAAGAGATAGATCAAGTATCGACCATCATAAAGACTGAAAAATAAAATTGACAAAGATTATTGTTTTTAAGGTTGACGGACACGCATGTCTTAATTAGTTTTTTTTTTTTTTTTTTTTTTACGAATTGGTCAAACCCAAATTCAAACAAAAACATTGTTTTCAATCGTTATGAGTCTACCGATTGAATAGAATTTTATTATAAACAATTGTCTTGTAAATGGAATTTTTAAAGCATTCTGAATGTAAAAATAAAGAAAAAGGTGTGCAAGACAATAAGAAACACTACCTGCCCCCCAAAAGTGAAGTTTTGTTGAAATTAGTTGAAAAATGTAGGAAATCCGATCCCATATATAAACGAACACACACACACACACACACACACACACACACACACACACACACACACACACAACCTGGGTTTTATAATAAGTATAACTCGATATGAGTTGTTCCCCTTTCATTCTCGTGATGCCTCTTAATCGTGTTTTCAAATTGATTTCATGCAAAAACAATTGTGTTTTCCCAATTTTTGACGCTGTCAGAACTACCGCAAGGTAATTTTACGCAGTCCTGTGAAGTTTTGTTGAAATCAGTTGAAAAATGTAGGAAATCCGATCCAATATATAAACGTACAGACACACACACAACCTGGGTTTTATAATAAGTATGATAAGGGCATACCAAAAAGCGAAGAAATCACTTTTCAATTTTGTTAATAAGCACCAGGATGTCAAACTGCCTTGTATAAATTTTTGGTCAGATAAGATGCTGGTGGTGTTGTTGATGCGTAGGAAAAGTGCCTAGTTGGCTATGCCTATCTGGTGTTTGACGGCTATTTTAAGCACTGATAAAGAAAATCCTAATCTTGCTAGTCTCAAATACACTCGCCTAACACCTTGACAACCTTCATTTATCGATGTTCCTATGCATGTTATACAGAGACTGCATGACAATACCAGACCTCTGTAAATTCAAGTGATATGATAAAATCTTATGACAATTTCAAGCTTAAAGTGAAAACTATTAATAAAAACTAAAATCGCTGTTCTTGAATGACTTCTAAAGAGCTTCTTCTATGAAAAGTAGAGAAGAAACACAAATCACAAAGTTTTAACAAGCTAAGAACATTGAAGTCACAAGAACATTTTCCAGTAAGATATCTCTCATAAAACCAAGCATTTTAAAGTCAGCTTATCTGAACTGAAATAGCTTAG
>CAHIKZ030000411.1:810000-812500 GCA_903632075.3 Acanthosepion pharaonis
AACACCATCTTCAGTCCATTCTAAAGATGGCGTTCAATCATGAAGCAGACTGTAGCCACTTAGTCTTAACCGCAGTGACCACTTATATATATATATATATATATTTATTCAGTAAATGGAATCGTGTTCTCTCAGTTACTGTGTGTTTATCTAAAAATTATTACGCTTAAATTCACCTTCCCCCTGCCGTGCGCCAAGGGTTTAGTGTCCCCTGACTGACGCCAATTCAGTCGGGTTTCGATCCTACCTAGACCGGACGTCTAGCCACACTGATGAGCTGTGATACAGTGAAACAGTCTGTCTGTGTATGAATATATATATATATATATAATGGAAAAGTGATAATTATGTTGGCCACGATCACATTGTCTCTGCGACTGAGTTTTCATTTGAATGTTACGTCCAACATTTCTAAACATTTCTAACAACATACCTATCCACATTCGCAATTAAGGAAAATTCTTGTTGAAAATACATCTATACTTTTTCATGAAAAGAATAAACATAAACTAAAAGTTCTTGAAGCTATCTATATTAAAAAATTAAAACCAAACTTTAATAAAATTATTTATGAATACTTGACTAATGTTTTAAAATATTTGCAGTAGATAGTTTAAAATATCGAGGTTTGTACCCATAGTTCTTAATACTTTAAAAAAACTCTCAAAACCTCATAACTTAGTTACATTTCCTGTAGCGTTAGTCAGCCAATAGCACTAAACTCAGCGTTGTTCACTTCATTAGTAAAAAATTTAACGTTCAGATGAACACAGCAATTTAGTTTTTAAAATAATGAACACTACTATACTTGTCTTGAAAAAAACAAAAAAACAAAAAACAAAAACAAACAATACTCTGATAATGGCATTGTGCTAATGTCGGAAGTACTCGGAATAAATAATATGTATCAACACGGTAATTTTCCCTCTTCTTCTTTTAATAATGACAATAAAAAGATTGTCCATGAATATGAAAGATTCCAAGTGAAAACAAATACACAAAGCTTGTCTAAATTATTCAATGAAACATGTCTCAATATATATATATATATATATATATATATATGCACACACACACATACATATATATATATATATATATATATATATATATATATATATATATATATATATATATAGGGACGCTCTGAGATGATTAGAAATGGGAATAGAAAGAAATAGCGGAAATCGATAGGTTAAAAAAACATTTGTACATAGAAGTGTCTTTGAACTTCCCTCTGATCTTTATTGTTTATATTTGGAAACGAGCAGCCAGCCATAAAATTTACGAATATTGGTAAGTAAACAAAAGGAACCAGATAAATGAATAGATAGACTGATCACCAGTTTGTGATTAACTGTTAATCAGAGTGATTGCCAAGAGAAAAGAGCGGTAAATTGACAGATGCAAATCTCTGTACGTACGTACTTCGTCACATAACTCCACTGACCCCGAATTAACAGTTTTTGAACAAAATTATCAAATTGACATTTAAATGAATAAACATAAAAGAGAGGAATAAATAATATGTACGAATCATCGTGTATATATATATATATATATACACGATGATTCGTACATATATATATATATATATATATATATATATATATATATATATATATATATATCTGCATGTGTGTGTGTGTGATGAATCAGAAAGAATGAAAAACATGAGAAAACGCCTACGTAACACTTTGTCTCATCATCTTCACTTTTGTTTCGCATACTATAATGCATTCTAGAAATACATACACAAATGCTCGCATGCACACACACACACACAGACACACAAGCACGCACACACAAGCGCGCACACACACATAAGCGCACGCACACATACGCAGATACACGCATAAGCGCACGCATACACACAGAACTGCGCACATACACAGACACACGCATACACACACAAGCGCGCGCACAGGCACAGAAGCGTGCACACCTACACACACAAGCGCACGCACACGCACATAATGATAGTTCATAGTGAGTACTAGTGGTAATAAAACTTATTTCGGTGTAAAATAACAGCTAAAAGTCATACTAGTAATAAATATAACATTTTCTTACTTTGACGATTGCCATGTGCATCAAAGTCAGAGTCGTAACAAACGGCGAGGAACAAAATGTATATTATTATTAGTGTATCTCTATCTATCTGTCTATCTATCTATGTATCTCTCTCTCTCTCTCTCTCTCTCTCTCTCTATATATATATATATATATATATATATATATATATATATATAGTGAATTACAATTAATGAGCTCCAAACAATTTGCCTCATACAGATGACCATTTCGTCCATGGGAAGAAGTTTTCCCTGTACTCCTGTAATCAATGCAAATACATTTACTAAAATGAATGAATTACTACGTTTCTTCACAGGAAATTTGAAAGGTAAGGTAATGAAAGAAGAAAAAAAGAAAAAGAAAATAAAAGGAAAGGGAGTAAGAATTGGCCTATAATAGAGGAGGGACTGATATAGTTAGAGAA
>CAHIKZ030000411.1:820000-837500 GCA_903632075.3 Acanthosepion pharaonis
GGAAAATATATCTGATCTCGCAGCATCGAAATAAGCCTTTCGTATTTTCTATTTATATATAAAAATTTTTTTTCCCCTAACTTGAATGAAATCAAAAATTTGTGTTTTTTTTTTTTGTTTTTTTTTGTTTTTTTTCGGATGACCTCGCTATGTTAAATTAGCGAAACAAGAAGATTTAATTCTGAGGAGGTTTCTAATTTTCCTCACTTTTTTCTAATTCCTCGCCGTTTTTGGTTTTCGAACCCAAATCGTTTAACTTTTTCTTTGCTGGTTGGTACAATATCTGAATTGACAAATGTGTGAGTACTTTCGGCTTTTAAACGCCATTGTCAAAGAAATTTTGTCTTTTCTTTCATTCAGATTCTTGTTTTTAAAATATCGCGTCTTCACGTGTCATCCCGATTTTATAAATTATGGCGCCTTACGTGTCAGTTCGTGCTATCGTGCCAGAATTTATTTATTTGTTAAAGGTTCTTTAGAAAAAAGTAATTCTTATTTATTTATTAAAACAATACGACAATACAAACTGATACGTGAAAACGCGATACGTAAAAAACGAACATGACGCATGATGACGCGATATTTATAAAACGATGAAACCAACATACAATGAAAAGAAACTCTTCGATAATGGCTTATGAAAACTGACAATACTCAGACACTGGCCAAATGATATTCAAATTTTCACTGGAAACCAGCAAAATGATCCGATATATATATATATATATATATATATATATATATATATATATATATATATATATATATATGCATACATATTGTTGAAAAAGCTACCTTCAACTGATGAGCATCTAGGTAAACTTCATGTGTGTGTGTGTGTGTGTGTGTGTGTGTGTGTGTGTGTGTGTGTGTGTGTACGTGTTTCGTAACATAAGCCAGTCGTTTTTTGTGGAGTGGTTTATTTACGTCGTGTCTTCGATCTGAACATCCATACTATCAATATGTAAGTATATATTTATATATAAAAGTAAGTATAACTTACTTTCAAGTTGATGTTTTTTTTTTCAATCGGAGAATCATTTAACATTTAGGATTTATCTCCCCTTTTTTCTCACCATCGGGAATGGCTACATGTTTACACTATGTGCACACGTTTAAAACTTTGCAACTAATGTTCTGGTCGTGTCAGTTAAGGTAAGCAACTGGTCGTATCTAAGAGTTGCCTCCCTTGATTAACTGTGGGGAATAATAGCTACTTCCTGCATGTGTGTTAATTTTTTTTTAAAGATTAAAAATGTAGAATTGACATTCTTGTCGGGCGATGGAAGAAAAATAAGTTTTAAAATCAATCAGTCGTCTTCCTTGTCATATTGAAAATCAAACGGTTATGTGCTCAATGAACGTTGGACTTGAGGTTCTGATAGCGTATTTTAAAGGAAGTAACAATTTTCATTTAAGAGTTTTCTCCCTTTACGTAGTTGCAATCAGCTGTAATTTATCGACGACCACATGCCAAGCAAACTCCCGCCCTCTCTTTTCTGCTCACGTGCTCAATAATTTTTTCTCTTTTTTTCTTTCTTTCTCTCTTTCTGATGGACATTGAACACTATTTCTATGCCAACAGGTGTGGTGCAGACGCAAGTATGATAATGGTAGACAAAATAGTGAATAAGCCACAAATAATTAAGCAGAGGCGATCGATGACCATGGCAGCGAATTTCCAATCGCCTTTGACCTCCTCATCATCCTCATCAGCTTTGTATTTCCGTGTTATTTTTTGTATTTCTTTTAGGATGGCCATCAGTTCTCCACGTCCGGCATTGTCGGCGATCAAGGGTAAAGGAGGTTTCACGCCCCCGTTTGGGTTGTCCGGTCGGATCTCATCCTCAATGTCTAGCACGTTGGCCAGCAGACTCTTCGATGAACGCTCAATCAGCTTCATATCCTGAGCACGAGAATTCTGGACGGTGTGCTTCTTAGGCATGCGTACACGTTCGATACCTGGGCGACTCATGCGGAGGACGTAGGCTAACCAACCGCAGATTCCTTTTCTCACCTGAAATGACAAGAAAGATTAAAAAAAAACACCTGTAGAATTATTGGTGGCCAGAACAAATTATAGAGTTCAATAAAATATAGAGCTATTTACTAGGTTTGAGTAAAACAGCTGCTAGAGTGTACACAGCATCAGTCAACACATGATTAATAATCATTTCACTAGCTGAGTATTTCCACGTTATCAACGCTGGGAGACACAACATCAGACAAAGAGTACACAACATCTGTGAACTTATATTAATTATCTGTTCATCGAGTAGCTGAGTATGTCCACCCTCATAAAACTGTAGACACACAATCAGACAAAGAGAGCAACACACTAATGTAGGGGTTCCCAACCTTTTCTATGCTTCACACCCCTAGAAAACATATGATCTTGCACCCTCATATATATATATATATATATATATAAAAGTATATAATTGGTATACACGGAATGAATTCCAATAACCAACAATTACTATTCTTAAAAGAGTGCTCAATACAAAGTAGAGCAGATATAATTATTTTTATAAAAAATTTATAAACATAAGTATGTATAAAATCACTACCAAAAATAGCCATTTTGTTTCAACACACTCTGTGTCTTATCAAGTGATGGTGTTGAAAATAAAATAAATGGTTTTAAAAGTTTCAGATGAATTAACGATCCCACACTAGGGGGAGCATTGTTACAAAAGCTAGAATAACCAATCAAAAACGAAGTACAGAAAGATTCAAAAGCTTGACAACAAAATCCTGCTATTATAGCTATTTAGATCTTTAAATACGTGTAATATTAAAAATAATTTTTACTAACTAATAATTATAAATTTATATGATAAAATTTAATATTAAAATTAAAAACTGGCAATTTTTAAAAATTTTTTTAGTTAATTCCAACCCATTATACGTTCATCCTAATTCCAACCATCCCCCTTCGGTTATCAAACATATACCCACTTCCATTGAATTTAGAATTAGCGCTAACTCTTATAATAAGGAGGTTTTCAATAAACATAGTGATTTTTATAATTCTGCACTAAAAAATAGTGGATACAAAAATACCACTATTCAATATAAAAACCCTGTTAATTGCAACCATAATAAGAAAAGAAGATCTAGAAAGGTTATTTGGTTCACCCCCCTTTCAATGTTATGGTCAAAACTAAGTTAGGGCGTATATTTATTAACCTAATCAAAAACATTTCCCCAACCCTGAAACTAACCCACTTAGTAAAATATTTAATCCTAATACCCTTAAATTAAGCTATAGTTGTGCTGATAACCTAGAGCAGATAATTAAAAAACATAACAACATAGTCTTTAACAAGTATAGGAATTCAAAAGGCTTGACTAATCAACAGGTTACTAACTGCAATACTAACTATAAGAATACAAATAACAACTTATGTAATTGTAGGAATCTGAATAATTGTCCACTACAAAATAACTGTGGGATTACTTCTGTAGTCTATCTTGGTACTATTTCAACAATTGAAAATCCAAATATAAAGAAGTTTTACATTGGTTCTACTATGAAAACATTCAAGGAACGCTGGCGGGGGCATATGCAATCCTTTAATCACAGTGAATATAGGTACATGACTTCATTATCCAAGTATTTTTGGAATCTAAAAGATAAGAACAAAACACCTACGATTAAATGGAGTTTGGTTACGAAAGCTCGTACTTGTAACTCCCTATATACCCCATGTTACCTATGCCTTAATGAAAAATTTGAAATTATTAGATTTAAAAACAAGGCTGATCTCTTAAATCAAAGATATGAACTGACAGTAAATTGTAAACACCGTTATAAATTTAACTTAGTGTAGGGGTCGTATACTTTAAATGATAATGATATGTCGCTGTATTTTTAATAGATTAGTATTTTTATTGCATAATGGTCATACTTACGATATAAGTGTGTATTGTTTACCTGCATAGTGTTATCAGTGTTGGTGTAAATATATATATATTTATTTATGTGTTGGTTAGAGTATTTGCACTGAGGAATGTGTAGGTTGGTGTATAAATGTTTTTTTTTTTTTTTTTTTTTTTTTTTTACATGTGAGGGGTGTATGTGTGGGGTATGTATGTATGTATATATATGTGAGTGTGTGTGTATATATATATATATATTATGTGGGAAAAGTAAGGTAGATTATGAGAGAAAAGGTTAATAATTATTACTGTATATGTGTATGTGTGTGCCTATATATGTATGTGTGTATGGGTGTGTGTATATATGTATGTATTTGTGTGGGGTATGTATATATGTATGTATGTATGTAGAGATATATATATATATATATTTTTATATATATATATATATATATATATATATATGTGTGTATATGGTTGGATATATATATATATGTATATATGTATATATGCATATATATGTGTATGTGTGTATATGTATGTATGTGTGTGTGTGTGTATGTGTATGAGTATGTACAGGTATGTATATGATTAAATCACGACAGTATAATGGTTAGCCAGCATGGTTCACTAGATTGGGTGCGACTGAGTAATGAGTTCGTTCCTCACGGGATGCCCCTTGTTTTCAGCTTTGTGCCACAATATATTTGTATATATATGTATGTGTATGTGTGTATGTATGTGTGTATATATATATATGTGTGTGCATATATATATATGTGTATATATATCTGTATGTCCTATTTTATTGTGTATGTGTATTTATATTTAAGTATATTTCTGTTTGTATGAATGTGTTTATATATTTGTATGTTAGACTATATGTATATTGCTGTGTGTTGGTGTTTGAAGGTATATTTATGTATCTATATGTTAGTTCGTTTATATATGTATTTGGTTGAAAGTTGTTGTATTTTATGTATGCATGTATATATGGGTGGTTGTTATTGCAGGTAGTTATATTTATGGATATATATATATATTTATTTGTAGATATGTATGTATGTGTGTATATATATTTATGTATGTTTGTGTATGTATATATATATAGGTGTGTGTGTTGGAACCTATTATGTATGAGTTTTGTGTATGTGTAGGTATGGAAACTTTGGTATATCATGACTGTTTTTTATATATCTAAGTATGTGTGCATAAAAGTCTATGTGTGTATATATGTGTGTGTATTTAGGTTTATATGTATATGTACGTACATATGTACTTGTTATCATAGATATGTATATGTACGTATATGTTTATGTTTATATATTTATTCGTGTGTATTTCTGTACGTATATGTATGTATATATATATATATATATTTTTTTTTTTTTTTTTTTTTTATGTGTGTTAATTTGTTTTTGCTGCCGTGTATATATATATATATATATATATGTATATATTTGTGGATTTCTTTATCCTGTTTTTCTTTGCCAAATATATAATGAAACTATTATCAACTTATATGATTAATAATATATATATATTTTTATTGATATTTATTGTTTTAGAGTTTTCGTTTTAATATATTAAATAATATTATTTTAAACATTTTTATCTTTATATATTTGCTCCCTTAAGTTATAATTCAATAAGTGGTTAGCATTTATTTAAGTCTGAAATATTTACTGGTTGTGATTTCTCAATGTCTATGACATTGTGGATGTATGTTTGTGTACATATCGGTGTATATGTGTATGTAGAGTGTATTCACATTTAACTGTGTGTGTGTATAAGTGTTAGTTTCCACGTCTCCTTTTTTCGTAAAGGGCTGTGGAGTTGTTCATGTATTCCCCCCACCTCTTCCTTTTTTTTTTTTTTTTTTTTTAAGTGTGTGTGTATATTTGTGTGTGTGTGTGTGTGTGTGTATGTATCTAATTATGTCTGGATGCGTATGTATTATAACCTGATTGTGTTTTTGTTGTGTCACGCGTGAGTTTAAGACCATATTCACAAACTTTAAAATAAAAACGGAAAAGAAAAAATATATACATGTATTATCAGATGACCGGACGAATTGTAGCTTTTTGTCTTGTCAGACGTAATTTCAATGAAGAAATGAATTGAATAAACATATATATTTTTTTTTTCTTTTCTCAATAATTTTGTAGTTTTTTAAACTTAATAGTGATTAAATTTGGATTTTTAAAATTGCCAGTTTTAATTTTAATATTAAATTTTATCATATAAATTTATAATTATTAGTTAGTAAAAATTATTTTTAATATTACACGTATTTAAAGATCTAAATAGCTATAATAGCAGGATTTTGTTGTCAAGCTTTTGAATCTTTCTGTACTTCGTTTTTGATTGGTTATTCTAGCTTTTTGTAACAATGCTCCCCCTAGTGTGGGATCGTTAATTCATCTGAAACTTTTAAAACCATTTATTTTCTTTTCAACACCATCACTTGATAAGACACAGAGTGTGTTGAAACAAAATCGCTATTTTTGTAGTGATTTTATAACATACTTATGTTATAAATTTTTTTATAAAAATAATTATATATATATATATATATATATATATATAGACACAAAAGTAACATTTCATATGAATAAGGAAGAAGGCAATTTATATTCAATTTGAGCAACAGATTTATTTAAGCTAATTTTTGAATGACATGAAAAGGAAGAAAGAAAAAGAAAACCGTTATAACAAACTTAAATACGAAGAAATACTACAAAAAAATTAAACTTCTCATTCAATTAAGTGTAAATTAAACAATTTCAAAAAACTAAAATCTAAAATTAAGAAATTTACATTAAAAAATATAAAATTTCAATCTAATGCCTTTTTTGTTCCTATTTCTTGGATATGATTTTGTCAAAATGTGGTACTTTGTTGCTGATAGCGATCATCATGTCTACCTGTGGATTCCTGTGATTTCTAGAGTTTGTCTTGATTGACAAAAGAAAACTAAATCCAGATCCACATAACTATTTGATTGCAAATGGCATAAGGACACCAAGTGATTTATCACAAAGTCTTGGAAACATATTCATTGCTGAACACCAATATACCTCCAAAGTCTTACTTTCAAATTGCATTTCAAGAGCACGATTTGTCCGCTACTGTTAAAATGGTTAAAGGTGTCAGCAAAAAATGGTTAAAGGTAGCAGCAAAAAATGGTTAATGGTATCGGTAAAAATAATAAGCAAATAAATTTGAATGTTTAACTTTTAAAGTTTAAATATTTAAATTTATTTATTTATTATTTTTGCTAAATTGCCAAAGCCAAGGTTTCGCATCCACTAAAAGGTGATCTCGCACTCCTGATTAGAAATTAATCAATGCGTTCAATGTGTAGCAAAACTTTGAGTTTTTTGTCTTTGTTCAGTAAGCATTATTTCCTAATGGCTTCTGTCTTGAAAACAAAGCACATGACTATTATTTCCTTCAAACATTGCTTCTGTGATGTGAACATCGATGTTTTAAAATTAACATATTTTCTATTACATTCCAGACAGATTCAGCGCTGAGTTGCCGAAGGAGAACTTTCTAGAACTTTCTAGAAGTTTCAAGAACTTTCGAGAAGTTTCTAAAAGTTACAAGAATTTCTCGAACGAGCTGGCTACCAAGGATCGTATAACGAATACATGATGAGAGACAATATTTAGGTGGGGGTGATTCGTGAAAGTAATTTACAGTATAAGCGTTAATTGCAAAAAACTACTCACTTATAAATGTTTTGTGGTATTGAATGATCCCAGAATAAATAAATGCAACTTTTGAATCCTATGTCCTTTTGTTTCTACTTTGCGTAAACAAGAATGTTCACATTCATTCTTTTTCTCAATAGAAGTAGGGGGATTTCAGATATATCATTATCCTGGTCACAAAGTTTGACGGAAATATTAGCCATTGTGCATACTTACTAGACGTAAAAAAAAATAAGAAATAACATTTGCTACCCAAGGACAAAAATCATGTTACACAGTGAATCCTCCGTTCATTGAGCAGGTAAGTTCACTCAAAGCTGTAGACACAACATCAGTCAACGAGTACACAGCATCAGTCAACCTCTTATTAATTATCAGTTTACTGTGTAACTGAGTAAGTCTACGCTAACAAAGGTGTAAACTGAACATCTGTTAACGAGGACACAGCATCAGTCAATCCCTTACGTTAACCATCACTTCACTGAGTAGAAGTGTAAGTGCACACTATTAAAGCCGTAAACAAAATATCTGGCGAGAAATGCAGAATTTCATTCCATTATCATCATTTAACGGAGTAGCTGAGTAAGTTCACTTCAAACATATAGTCTCAACATCTGGCAACGAATGCACAACATCAGTCAATCCGTTATCTATTGTCAGTTCATTGAACAAATGAGTGAATCAAATGACAACACGCTGCATGACACGCTGTAGTAGCTACTGATATTTCTTTTGAATTGTTTATTTGTAACACAGTACTGATAGCAGACACAGAAAAGAAATTACAAAATTTCCTACAGAAGGTTGCGACGGAGTGAGAAGAAGGGACTAAGCATAAACTACAAGAAGACGGAGTGCATGGTCGTCAGTAAGAGGATGAGCCCGAAATGCGATTTGCAGGTCGGGAACACTAGAATCAAAACACACGCAGAAGTTTAACTATCTGGGAAGCGTCTTGACAGACGACGGTATGTGCGACACTGAGATCCGTAGGCGTATCGGGATGGCCAAGGACGCATTCCAAAAGATGGACAGAGTATTGCGAGACAGGAGGATTTCTTTGGTAACAAAGAAAAGAATACTGAACTGTTACTTGACATCTCTCCTTCTTTACAGCAGCGAATGCTGGTCGATTTCCTCAAAGATGAAGAAGAGACTCGAAGCGACAGAGATGTGGTTCTGCAGAAGGATGCTAAGGATAAAATGGACGGAGCGTGTGAGCAACGATGAGGTCTTAAAGAGGTTGCAAACAAGGAGGAGGCTTATACTTAATATCAGGAAGAGGCAGCTGAAGTTTCTGGAACACATAATGAGGGAGGAGGGGCTGGAGAATCTGATACTCACGGGTCGAATAGAAGGAAAGCGAGACACGGGAAAACAACACATTACATATCTGACGGGCAGATATGGATGACAGAACGTGGTCTGGGGGAGGAACCAGAAGGAAGGAACTTGTTGAGAGCTGCAACGTATAGAGGGAGGTGGAGAGCCATGATCGCCTACATCCTGGAAGGACATAGCTCATAAAAAGAAAAAAGATTTTTAAGGAACCTCCTATTCAAAAGACTTCATTCTGTTACGAGCGTACTGATTGGGATTCATTTTGTGAATTTATTCGAGACGCCCCTTGGATTGATATTCTTAACCTTTCTTTTGAGAATTGAATCAGAGAGGTTTCTTTTCGTTGATGCTTTCGTACTTCACGCAAATACCAGGGGAAATCATAATCACACCGGCCTTCTGTAGGAAATTTTGTAATTTCTTTTCTGTGTCTGCTATCAGTACTGTGTTACAAATAAACAATTCAAAAGAAATATCAGTAGCTACTACAGCGTGTCATGCAGCGTGTTGTCATTTGATTCACAAGCTAGAGCTCACATGAACAGATTCCTATGCGTGTCTACCTCAAATAATTGTAAACCTCTCCTCAATGAATCTAAGTTTTTGTTTGCTGGTAGAACGAGACACCGTATAGCCTCTAACAAGTTTGCGTCACGTGAATACTGGCGGCTCTATAATAGTGTGTTAGATAAGTATCAATCGTCTATTCCTCCTCTCTTCACTTAATTTAAGACAGAATTTTTTGATGGTAAATTCTCTTCCAATTCTACTCTTGACTCACCTGGAGCATCTTTGCTTGACTTTCAACTTAGAAGTGAGTCTCTATTGAGGGATATACATATGTGTCTATAGTTTCTGCTATCATCTCTAAACGGGATCAACACAAAGTATGTGGACTTGATGGTATTCCTGCAGTAGTCGTAACGTATCTTCCATGTGAAATACTTTCATGGTAATTGTTTTTATTTAACAGTGCGTCGGTCTACTTACCCAGTTCGGCATCGTATGTGTTTCTGGACTGCGGTGATGATAGTTAAGCACCCATACTGTAAGAACTACAGATACGGAACAGGTCACCATAATACAGGCGAAGTAAACACCTAGAACAACAAGAAATATGAAAGATCAAACACAAATCCTAAATTAACAAAATAATTTAAGTTTTAATCTAAGAATTGAAGAAACAGTAAAATAACTTAGCATAAAAAAGAAAATTTATAATTTAAAATCTTATTCAGTTTACTCAATAACATCGGACCGCTCCCAAAAGATCTTCGTGCTTGAATAACAAATGTGATCCGTTGTCATATTAGGAGAGAAGGTTGTAATGAACTGTCCTCTGCGTGAACTTGACACCACTTACTTCTCAGGAACTTATTTGAGTAATACTTTAACGATTAGCCATACTCATATATATGACCACATATATACAAGTAACCTCCGAGCTAAAAGGTATTCCGCCTACGACTGCCTGGTTGGAAGTCGGGTCTGACTAATTTCGAATGCGTCGTGTATTGTAGTAGTAGTCCCATTTGGTATAATTGTTTTAAAAATCTTTTTAATGGCAAGAAAACAAACACTAATAGAAATATTTTTATTTTAATATAATAAAGAAATAATGTCATGGTGTAATAATATTGTAAAAATATAAGGAATAGTATAATAATAATAATAATAATAATAATAATAATGATAAAATACGGTAAATAAATAATGAAAAATACCACTGAGCAAGAAAGAGAAAGAGAGAGAGGGGGCGTGAGAGAAAGAGATGGAGAGACGGAGAGAGAGAAAAGGATAGGGAGAAAATGAGAGAAAGAGATGGAGAGACGGTGAGATGGAGAGAGATTTGGGCTGGAAATTCATTCCGACGATAAGGAAAACATTTCAAAGACAAAAATCTTCGGACACATAATTTGCATATTAAATTTTTTTTAACATTCATTCTTCTTTTAAAAGTGAACAAAGATGGCGGCGATAAATTTAACACGCCACAAATTTCGAGTGGTCTTTATCTTTACACGAAGCCTTGCTGTCAAAACTTGTGTAGAGTTGCCGATTAATGCTTTTCATGCATTTAAAGTAGCAACTAATTCAAAATAAAGAAGTTGGTTGAGCTGTTGTTTTTTTCCTTTAACTACGTACGTCTGAGATCCGTTCCAACGGCGCGACGTAACCTGATTTTCGACATAGGTCGGAACTGACCTACATAAACACACACGAGTCTGCCTTATTCTTGGGAACAATAATTAAGGGCAAAAATCCCCCTTCACCCCAAAAAATGGCACAAACGAGAGATAGCGGATGTAGCACACTCCAATATGGGAGATGCCGTTGTAATCAAGAAACGCCGCACGTCGAGTCAGGCGTAACCTGATGACCTTCTGCATCAGCATTTATTGGCTTATTTAATGTCGAATGTAAGACTTATAGGGCAAAAATCCCATCGAATTAATAGAGATGTAGACATAGGTCCGGTTTACACTAGATCCGTCACCAAAGTAGACATAGGTTCGGTTTACACTAGATCCGTCACAAAAGTAGACATAGGTTCGGTTTACACTAGATCCGTCACAAAAGTAGACATAGGTTCGGTTTACACTAGATCCGTCACAAAAGTAGACATAGGTTCGGTTTACACTAGATCCATCACAAAAGTAGACATAGGTTCGGTTTACACTAGATCTGTCACAAAAGTACACATAGGTTTGGTTTACACAAGATCCGTCACAAAAGTACACATAGGTTCGGTTTACATTAGATCCGTCACAAAAGTAGACATAGGTTCGGTTTACACTAGATCCGTCACAAAAGTAGACATAGGTTCGGGTTACACTAGATCCATCACAAAAGTACACATAGGTTCGGTTTACACTAGATCCGTCACAAAAGTACACATAGGTTCGGTTTACACTAGATCCGTCACAAAAAGTACACATAGGTTCGGTTTACACTAGATCCGTCACAAAAAGTACACATAGGTTCGGTTTACACTAGATCCGTCACAAAAGTACACATAGGTTCGGTTTACACTAGATCCGTCACAAAAGTACACATAGGTTCGGTTTACACTAGATCCGTCACAAAAGTACACATAGGTTCGGTTTACACTAGATCCGTCACAAAAGTACACATAGGTTCGGTTTACACTAGATTCGTCACAAAGGTAGACAGGTCCAGTTTATATTTGAGTCGTCACAAAAGTAGACATAGGTTCAATTTGCAGTCGTATCGTCAAAAAGTTAGACAAAGATCCAGTTTACACTAAATTTATCACAAAAGTAGACATAGTTTGCCCTGTAGTCATCAAAAATCTAGACATAGATCCAGTTTATTCTCGAGTCACCACAAAGCTAGACATAGGTCTGGTTTACACTCGAATCGTCAAAAAGTTAGACATAGGTCCAGTTTACACTAGATTTGTCACAAAAATAGAATAGGTCTGGTTTGCCCTGTATTCATCAAAAAACTAGACATAGATTCGATTTACACTAAAGTAAAATATGTTAGACATAAGTCTTTTACACAAGGTAAACGTAGGTGCGATTGACATGAGAGTCGTCGAAATGGAAGCGATAGGCTCGAGTTGCATTGTCCGGTTTACATGTGAGTCATCAAAAAGCTAGACATAGGCCCGTTTCCCTCTAGAGTCACGAATGTAAATATATACACGGTTTAAACTAGAGTAAAAAATGTGGACATTTATCGAGATTATCCTTAAGTATATATGTACCTACCTTTTTTTTAGTGGGGGGGGGTCTTACTTCCGTATTGTGACGGTGTCCGTGTATTCTAAGCCTAGCCAGCGGGCATGGAAGCTGACAAGGAACCTATTTCCAGGAGTTCGCTATTCAGCGTCTATTGCGCGAAGTTGTGATAAGACCGGTGTCTTATGTGAAGCGACAACATTTGCATTATCGTGCATTATTAGGCATACACTTAACTGTCTCACGATGGCCGTAAATGCAGGACGTCGTCACTCACACACGTCGTAACTCTGAGGTAACATTTATATATTATTTGTAACATTCAATTTTCTACTGTTTTTTTATTCTGTCCGAATATGATCGAGGTAGTTAAAGAAGTAACCAATCTTGAGAAATGACGCGTAGCTCCGCATCAAAGTAGTCTCTTTGAGATGTAACACACTTGTTCTAACGTTACCTTACACTTTTCATAATCCCTCTGTAGGGATACAGAAGACGATTATCTCCCTTTGGTTGAGATAAGTCACGTGGATCACGTGATAGTCGCTTACTGACGTCACTTTATACAGTGACGAAAGTGGCCAGTCATTCAGTTTTGTTTACAGAAGCTAAACGAAGCAGGGGTTTGTTTAATCCGGGCCGCCCGTGGGGAGGGTAAATCTGCCTCCCATAGCAGCTTACAAGACCATGGGGCCGTCTTCTTTTGAAATATATCTTTCCCGGATATAGAAAGAAACTCCGACTCGAAGGTTGGGAAAACCCAAGGCTCTCCATTTCCTGTTCTTGGAATATGACCTCGCCTAGAACATAGATTAATTCTGCCCGTTTGAATATGGAATCCTAAACATGGCTTCTCCAGAAATACAGAAGAATCTCCACATTATATAAGACCCTATTTTTTCGTTCCCCTTTCTTCTCTGCGTGTGACACGTGTAAATATATATATATAGTTTTGTGTGTGTCTTAATGGTGTACAAGTCTCTCTGCGAACGAAGCATTTTTGTCTTTCTTTTTACTTTCAGCCATTCCGTTCCATCCGTGAAATACGGTGTTATTATTTCATTGATATAATAATGTCCAAAATGAGGGTAATACAAAAGGGAGAATAAACCTTTCTTCGAAGCTCTCCCGTTATATCTCTTTTGGAATTGTCATCAACTATTTCGTTGCGATCTGCGTAATTTCGTCCACGTTCAACGACGATAGCCAGGAGTCCCAGATAGACAAATCTGGACAGAGGAGGGACTCAGATCGATCTACGTAATACGATGTTTAAAAAAAAAAAAAAGTGCACGAATCTTTGCTGCGCTACTTGCTTGGTCGTTGTGAATACAGCGGTCTCGAAATGCACAATCTCAGTGATTAGTGTCTCATTATGATCTGAATAACTCCATAGGAGAGTATCTGTTTAGGCATGCACAGCAATGTATTATCTGTTTTCTTATTATCTCCTATATTTAGCATTTTTGCAGATTAAAAGCATGAATTTTTAAGTGTGTTCATACAGTTATGTTGTTCCAGAAAGGCCCCGAAACTGGCTTCACCTGATGAGCATGACCAACTGGCGAGTGATTTCAATTATCTCTTTGGAACGATATTAAATTAAATCTTACTAATCTTATAAAATTCGATGACGATCTATAAGGAAACGAAGTAAATGCCCTCAGCGATAAGTTAATAAAAATCGATGCGATTAAAGTAATTATCTGTTTCGAATTAGCGGTTCGTTGCGTATTTGACGAAGGTTACTTACCAATAAGTGGCACAGCATCAGACGTGGGAGGCATTGTCTCGGCTACCAGTAACAGGAACACCATGAGAGACAGAAGGATTGTTACACCTGGGGAAAAAATCAAGATAATCAACTTCGATTAATGAGGTGATCGATAGATCAGTCAGTTTGTTTCTGCACACAAACACATACATACACACACACTTAGGTACATATGCATATACACAGGTACACAATCACACAGGTACAAAACACACATACACACAGGTGCACAAACACATATACGCACAGGTATGCAAACACGCTCATAAACACACAGGTACGCAAAAACACATACACAGGTACACACACACACACACACACACACACACACACACACACACACACACGTACCGACACATACACAAGCACACAGGTGAACAAATACACATATAGAGGTAGACAATCATACAGGTACGAAAATAGACTCAAACACACAGGGTTACACAAATACACACACATATACACAAACACACAGGTACACAAACGCACACACACAAAGAGGTATAGAAACACAAACATCGCCTGACACGTTTGCCTCTATCCAACACTTGAGTAAGCTCAAAAGGACCAACCCAAGATGTGTGTTATGTGAGGAGATCAAACCAAGTAGGTACAAAAAATTATAGTGTAGTAACATCTCCGAAGGTGTATAGGAAAAGCAAAAGATGACTTCCAGAAACTAAGCAAGGTATTATTATTATTATTATAGCACCTGATCCATCACACCCTAATACAATTCTGTCAATAACCAGGGGGGATCTACAGAAAAGATTATTTTTACTATTTATATTTGGACTATTATCCTCATCTTTGTCGTTATTAACAGCTATTTATATTCGAACTATTGTCCTAATCTTTGTTGATATTATCACCTATTTATATTTGAACTATTGTCCTCATCTTTGTTGTTATTATCACCTATTTATATTCGAACCATTGTCCTAATCTTTGTCGTTATTATCACCTATTTATATTCGAACTATTGTCCTCATCTTTGTTGTTATTATCACACTAGGGAAATAGTCCGAATATAAATAGTGTAAATAATGACAAGTCCTTATCGCAGAAGTTCAGATAGAAATTACCGAGAGATTTAAAAGAAAAGAAATACTGTTAATGGTAAATGGTAAAATACTACCTGAGAAACATAAAGTTAAACCTGCAGAAAAATATGAGAAGTGGCCAAAGAATAAGGATTAGTAAAGGAGTACATACATTCAACTTGTACTGCTTTCTTGCTTTTTATATACAGTGATATTTTCCGCTATTGCTAAATTGATTTTGTAAAGGAATATGCGGATGGCGTAACGTTTATCGGCACAAGAAAGGAAAGCTGCGTGCAAGAAAGCATGAATGCATATTTTATCGCAGGGATGGCTTAAATGGCGGGATAGAGAGGGCTCTATAGTCTTAGTTAGAGGTCAGTCTAACGGCAACTATGAAATCCATGCCGTGGAATAGGTAAGAAAAAATCACCCCAATATCTTTCCGTAAACATTATAAAAAATGGCTGATAATAAGGAAATGGATTCTGTGGAGAATCATAATCAGGAATATTCTGAAAGATCTGGTAATGGTGAGATTAGCCCTTTCCTTATAATGAAACATTCGATATTCAGTAACCGAACAGATCACGTTACCACCTGTTGAATAAACTACATCCGATAGCAAGGCCCCTGGTCAGGAGATTGGAGATTTTGAGGAAAGTGGAACCACCTCTTAATTGCCGTTATTCCAAGGTCCACCCTCATCTGAGATGGTAGCACCTGTTAGGGTCCCATCTATGGTCGAACCCCGAAACAAAAACAAAACGCCATGAAAGTATAAAGATATATTTTTATATTAAAAAATAACATTTTTATATAAAAAATTACTTATTTATATAAAAATACCAACAATGCATATTTATAGTAAAATACCCAGCAATAAATTTTAAAGCAAAATGATGTGTAATACATTTTATAGTAGAATAACTAACAATACATTTAATCTGTAGTTGAAGGCATACAATTGCGTTCGAAATATATTTAGTTGAAGTCATAAAATAGTTTTCAAAATATGTAGGTTTCGGCATTAAATAACCCATAGAGGTGTTGATATGCCGCTAAACAAAGTCAACCATAATACATGTTGAAATTTATAAAAATGTTTATCTTAAAACTGTTTTTCATGGAAAAAAGCTTCACAAGTCGACTTTTATCGAGTTTTCTAGCATTGGTGAGAGTTTTCTATCTAAGCTTTTGTTTAAGGTAGTGTGGAAATTCAACAACTAGATTTTGCCTAAAAACTAAAAGGGAGCAACATATTACTCCTTCTTGGCATCCATGTTTACCCCTAACATGAAGTGGATCGACTATACCGAATCAACTGCTTCGTCGAGTGCAAGGAAAGTCGGTTTACTGTGTCGTACCAGAAATTTTTTGTCGTCAGAACCTGTCTTATACTCTTATAAATCTAACATCCATCCATTCATTGAATACAGTCATCATATCTGGTCTGGTACTCCTGCTGTACATCTCGAGATTCTTGGCAAAATACATAGAAGTAGTCTAATCGATTCTGACCAGGCAAATCGACTTCAGTCACTTTCTCACCGACGTAACGTGGCTTCCCTGTGTCTTTTCTACAAATATTTCCATAGCAACTGTTCTGATGAATTTTTTTTTACCTGGTGCCTCGACTACATGTATTTAAGCGTGGCAACTAGGTCCCACCGTTTTACTGTCGAAAATGCTAGATGCCACTGCTACTTATACTCTAAAAGCTGATTTCTCGCTTGTAGAATTCCCTTCCTATTTCTTGCTTCCCTGATAACTACAATGTTTAAAAATTTAAATGCAACATCAATCGCCATCTTCTGTCTTCTTGAACCTTGTTTCCTTTTTCGTCCTTTCTTCAATTCCCGCCATTTGCAGTCTTCTCATTCTCTTTTACTTTCACTCCCTTTAATCCCTCCACCCCACGTTCCAGTGGCATTACCACCTTGCTGGGAGGGATTTCCCCTTACTAGTTACAATGGGCTGTACGTTTTACTTGGTACTGCTGTTAGAAGTCTACAAGTGATGTAGTTCTTG
>CAHIKZ030000411.1:842500-901000 GCA_903632075.3 Acanthosepion pharaonis
TCAAAAATTATCACCCGAAGAAAGTTGGCTATTGGTATGATAAATACTGACACCAAAAAGTAGATTTGTAACTTGCACCAATTTTTGTGTATTTAGTTTAAAAGATCGTCTAATATGAAGCACCAAAAAAATCTTTGTTTTTGATACGTTTAGATATGAAATGGCTTAAAACATTTATAATTTAAATTTGGCTTAAAACATTTATAATTTAAATCCAGAATCTATAGCCTTGGATGGCAACTGGTCTACCGCAGAAAGAAATGGCAACCTACTGCGGGAAAAAATCTACCTCGTCAGTTATGTATCGAAAGATACATGATCGCCTAAGCGTGTATTACGCATGGCACATGACTGAGGTTTTTTTTGAAGAGGTTAAAAATCATGTATTTTCGGTGACCTGTTGCACTATACACATGTAAATTTTTTCAGGTTTTAAGATACATGCATTTTCAATGATCATGGCCTATCTGGTAGGTCTACATTCTCACAGTATCTTTGATAAAAGGTTGTCATTGGAACGTCAATACGTCAGCGATTTAAACACTTGCGAAAAGATGAATGTAAATTTGAGATAGGAAAAAATCTATTAATTCGTCAGTAATTTTAAGGTATTTATTTGTTGATTTTACGTGACATACATAGTGGATGATGTTTAGCTCTTCATGTAACGATAAAAGGGAGGAAATTTAGGCTACGTACGATGCAGGCCTAGGGCAAAGGAGTAGTCAGGCATGACCTTAAACAAAAGTACGGTATCTAAATCTTTGTATTAGATATTTTAGGGTAAGTGGCTTTTGTCACCGTTTTGGGGTAGCTTTGTAAAAAAAAATAAAAAAAAATGGTGGGAATTTATTTACTATAAAATATATCCAGGATGATGTAATATTTGACTACGATAAGCCTATTAGTATTGTTCAGAAGATATGGCCACGTTATCAGTTATGTGCCATACGTGATACACGCTTAAGCGATCATGTATTTTTCGATACATGACTGACGAAGCAGATTTTTTCTACAGTAGGTTTCCATTTCTTTCTGTGATAGTCCAGTTGCCATCCAAGGCTATAGAACCCAGTCTGTCTTGCTATTTATCCATAGCTGGGGAGAGAAGAAGAGGATTCATACCTTTTCCAAGGGAATTAGCACGTAAGTGAATGTAATGGATTCGACTGAAATTCGGACTCGGCTTTCCGATTCCTCAATCCAAGCTGATATCCATTACTCCACTGTGCCTAGTAAATTTTTATATATTATATAAGTAATAGCAATATTCTTTCATTGATGAGTACATTAATTCTTGACCACTAACATACACTTTTTTTTTTACACTCCGCTTTTTTTTTCGGGTACAAAGGTTCAAGTTTGACCAAATATTTTATAAGTTTTTTTCTTCTTTTTCTTCTTCTTCATCCTCCTCCTCCTCCTCCTCCTCCTCTTCCTCATCATCATCATCATCATCATCATCATCATCATCATCATTTCTTCTTTTCACCAACAAGTTGTAGCCAGTAATTTACGCAGTATCCTCGCCATTCCGAGCATGGAGACATTTTGTAATGACTATTTCCAAATTATAATCCACAACCTGAAAAATTTTCCCCATATTTTTTGTACAACATCCCAGTGCTCCAATTATCATTGGTACTGTAACCACTTTTTTTGTTAGTCCAAAACTTTCAGAAATTCTATATTTGGAATCATTATCGTTGTCGTTCTTTTCTTTTCTTTGCGTTCAATCCTCATGACAAATTCCATCTAGAAGCAAATCTTTTTTGCTGCTTGTCTAGAAGGACAACATCTGATTTATTATGCTCTAAATTTGTCACTGTCTTTATCGGAAGATCCCACAGGATTTTCATTTTGCTATTCTCAAGCACTTTCTTCTTCTTTATGACCACACTGTCATAATACTTGTAACTATATTTAAAGTCATATAATTTACACAACTTTAAACGTAAATTGGCAGCAACTGTAACATGCCGCCATTTCTTATGCACATTCTGAGAATATGACTAAGACCCTCACCTCTCTCCTCATTCTGCAGAACGCTAAAGTGTTGACATTATCAGCATTTAGCATTACCAAGTTTATCTGCAATACCTAATCATGTGCTGCCATTAATACTCCTCCAGTGTACTTCTTCAAATTATTATTATAATTATTATTATTTTATAAGCATATTGAATCAATTGCTATGTTTGCTTCTAGGAAAATTGGTTCATTATGTTGTGCTAGACAATTTTTCACGCCAGAATTTATCTTACATATTTATATGCCTACCATTGCGCCATAAATTGAATATTGCTGTCACATCTGGCCTGGTGCTTCTGTTATGCCTTTAGAGATTCTTGGTAAAACACAATAAAGAATCTGCAATGTTTTATGTCCTGACCTGGCATTTCGGCTTCAGTCATCTCCTCACCGCCGTAATGTAGCTTCTCTGTGACTTTTCTATAAATATTTTAATGGTAATTGTTCTGAAGAGCTTTCCTCTTTCGAACTTAGACTTTGTGAATTCAAGAGCAGTACTAAATTGGCGGCAAGGTCTCACAATTTTAGAGCTGAAATGGCTAGATATATCCGTAAGTCCTATGTTAACAGTTTCTTCTTGTTTGTGGGACTCTCTTCCGGCTTCTTGCTTTCGAGTCAACTTTGATCTTTAAAAATTTAAGTGCAATGTCAATCGTTATTTTCTCTCTTCTTAATTTTTTCTTTGTTTTTGTTCTCTCTTTCCTTAATAATGTTTTCTTTTCCTCATATTGTCTCACACTCAATAACCTTTTGCATCTAAGTGTTTTTCCGTGGAGTGAAATGATTAAAAATATACTGAATATTTTATACACACTTTAAAACCGTCTTCTATAGTAATATATATATATATATATATATATATATATATATATATATATATATATATAGTATAGAATCTTAGATTTTGCCGACGTGTTTCGTCTTCCGATTTTTTCAAGGCAAAAATGGAATCGAAATGTTTTTGTTGTTATAGTTACATTAAAAAATCCAAATTTAAAAAGATAGACGCTTCTGTCTAAGCCTTTTTTTCTGGTTAATATAAATTACCTGTATAGTAAGGGATTTTTTCCATGTCGACAATATATTTAAATTCCCAGATCAAGACGAAACGCGTCGGCAAAATCTAAGATTTTTTCCAATTGTCATTTTATACCAATCTGTCTTGTCCACAGAATTGATCTGGGAATTTAACTATATATATATATATATATATAATATTAGTGGTAAATATACACATACATATGCAATCATATATCTAAAATATCTAAATATATATACATACATACATACATACATACATATATATTTGTATAAAAAATAAATACAGAAGGATAGAATCCAGGTAGAACTCAATGTCTAGGACAGAGTAAGGATATAATAAAAAGGCTTAAACACTAATATTCCATGGTCATAATTTATTCCATTGAAATCGTAAATACGATCCAATTCATCAGACCTATAAATTAAAAAAGAAAACAGAAAAAACAAATCCGGGAATAAAAAATAAAATTTAGTGAGAGTGTGTGTATGAGAGTTTGGGACGAATGTTAGAGTAAATGAAAGCTATAGGGAGGGGTAACAGACGAGAGGAGAACAGGAAGGTCTAAAGATGAAGTGGGGATTCAAATTTAACAGAGAGAAGTTTTAAAGAGGGGAGTCAAAGACGGTTTAAGTGAGAGAAATATGAATATTCTCGGATGTCTAAAATACATTAAAGATATACCGGAAAAGATACATTTTGTGGTGACATACACACACAATAGATGATATATATAGACGGTATATCTTTAATGTATTTTAGACATCCGAGAAAGGGAAAGAAAGTTTGAAGAAAACAACGGAACACGATTTAGTGCCTGAATAGAGGAAAGAGGGTGTAGCGCAAGGAAATGAGAGATGGACTAAAGAGAGAGAGAGAGAGAGAGAGAGAGAGAGAGAGAGAGAGAGAAGGTGAGAGAGAAGAAAACAGGAAGAGAGAAAAGATAGAGACTGAAAAGAAGGAGTGGAGGAAGGAAAAAGAAAGAATCAATGGCTCCTCAAAACCTCCAATCTCCAGGTCAGAGGCCTTGCTGCTGAATGTAGTTTATCGTCATACCCAGGACGAAATGAAAAGGAAAGTGGAAGAGATAAAAAAGAAAAAAACAGTGGTGAAAAGAGATGCAAAAAGGAAAAGAAAGAGATGGAAAGGGAAAGAGAAAACATGAAAAGAGAAAGAGAGGGTGAGAGAAAAAAGAAAAGAAAGGGTAATGAAAAGAAAAGATATAGAAAGAAAATGAGAGGGTGATAGAATGAGAAAGAAGAAAAGATCGAGAAAAAGATGTAAAAGAAAGATATATATATATATATATATATATATATATATATATATATATATATATATATATATATATATGAATACTAACCAATTAATTTCCATTCACCGTTACGAATGAAGCTAGATATATCTCCGCCATCGGGGTTATCCAGTTGAAGGTCCAGAAAACGACCGTCATGTGTCCAGGAGCCGAATTTTAATTTGCACTTTTGGTCATCAAAAGGAAACCAAGCAATATCAATTTGACATGTGCTTTGAACATGCCCGGAGGCACCCAGAAGCATTCACCGTTATGGAAAACAACTACATTTGTCGGAAAGGTACCGTCGAAAACTTCGTTAGCACTGTGGGAAAGAAAACAAAATGCATTTAATAGGCAATGAAATAATTCATTTTTGTGAAAACTTTGGAAACAATATCTATTCTTAGACTATTTTTCCAAACTGTTATATAACATAAAACGTCCTGTATTGGCAGTAAAAACTTCTCGCAGATTAAGAGAAGACATGAGGTAATGGAAATACTGGATACTGAGAATAACATGAAAATGTGAAAGACGTGTGGCTACCACATGCGAGACGTGTGGTATCACATGCGCGATATATCATGGCATAGCCACACATCTCGGCATCTCAATTGAACTTTTGAAAATTATGAAACAGTGAAACCAATAGACTATTTAGTTAGTCTAAATAAATATACTTAAAAACACCAGTTGCCTATGAAAATTCTTTTTCATATATATATATATATATATATATATTAGTAGAAAAGCAAGCAGCAGCTGGTTTGGTCTTCAAGTGTAGTTGTCCCTTAACTGAATAGGAGCGGGAACTAGGAGTACAAGGAGTAGTACTAGTGCACACTACTAGTGCTGTTGGTTATTTTGTAGTGGTAGTACTAAAAGGAGTACTATGCACCGTTACACACTGACAAGAAGACTGAGGAAGATGACGACCACGCTGCTGACAACATATATATATGTATATGTAAGCAAATATATGGATATAGATCCGACAGTATGAACAAAAATATAGTGAAAAAACAAACAAAAATCCTAATATGCGATTATGCTGTTTTAATGTTTAATGTCAAATTTAATGTTGAATTATATATGGTCTATGTTAATTATGTTTTATAAATATGTCCTGAAGATGGTCTATTAGACCGAAACGTCCGACGTTGACATTAAACATTAAAACAGCATAATCGCATATTAGGATTTTTGTTTGTTTTTTCACTATATTTTTCTTCATATATATATATATATATAAATTGAGCAATTGACTCATAAATGTAGCATACATTCTCTCTCTCTCTCTCTCTCTCTATATATATATATATATATATATATATATATATACATAAAAGATCTCTCTCTGTGTGTATGTGTGTGTGTGTGTGGGGGGGTAAAATTAAATAACTCAATCTTGTAAAATTTACCAACGCATATTATGTTAAAAATTAGACATTACAAAAAACAAATCCCCATCTCACGTTTGCAAAAGGTATATCCAATATATATATATATATATATATATATATATATATATATGAGAGATTATGAACCACTAAATGCTCATAGCAGAGTGCAAGCAGGTTTTTTCGAACAAATTCAATCTTTAGTACTTTATTACAGCAATTGCTTGCAGGACAATGTAGGAAGAGTAGAGTATATACCTCTCCTTTTACATAGCCTCATAAAAAAAAAAATCACAAGATGTCTTGTCAGGTGGCCATTTCAACAGCACACTAGCATCATCACTGTTTCGCCCAATCTATCTTCCTGATATATTCTCATTGAGATAAATTCGCACAGTCAACTTTTTACACGCTTTGTTAAAATTTGGGATCATTTGAGTGAGAATTGGCTATGTTATTACGTTACAAAATGATGTCATTTTTTTCGGGGAGGGGGACACTCTTGTATCCAAGCCCATCAACATCTTCTCACAATCAGACTCGACTATTTAACTCCAAAGGAGAGTTTCTGTTCATGCATGTGAAGTAAAGTACTTTTTGATTAAGACCACGAACCCGGTTCTAGATACTCAAAATATACTGGATACTCCTGAATTTCAAACATAAATAGAAAGTAAATTAATAAACAAAAAATTAGTAAGAGTTTCCAAAAGAAAATCTTTTGTACCTTTTCGAAACCCTTGCAACTTATTGTCTTAAAAATGACTTCCAACTACATATCCGTATAGCCATAGTTAATCGCAATGGTGTGGTAGACTTTATGAACTAAAGAAGAGACAAAAAACATAGGAAAGTGGAAACTCCGAAAACTATTCATGACATTCGTTTACTCACCTGTTGTACATCAATATATCAGGTCTCCAAATCTTCCTTGGTGGAACTCGAACGCTGGAGATATTTCCGTATTCTTCTGGGTCCCACACAAGGTTGGTATCATTCCATTTCTGAAATGGACGTACAGTTAGAAATAAAAACAAAACAAAACAGAATTATACTTTACATGTAAATACAAGGGTTGCTCCGAAACCTCCTACTTTATTATATTGACCAATAAGACAGATGTTGGTGGTATGGCAGTAGAGCTCAAACCTTCCCGTTAAAACTCATAATTATTTTTGCTTTGTCATACAGCTGAATGGAAATCTGTCAGAACCTTATCTGACATAAAAGTGCATACGAAGTCGAGGCGTGTCCTTGAATTCCTTGAATAATTGCACCCACTGACATACACTGATGCATGCTTAACGTTTACAGACACCAAACAGTAGACATGAGCGATAGTGATGGGTGTGGCAAGCCACGTTCCGGGTGCGGTATGCCGGTTCTTGTTTATTGGGAGTCACATTTAAATACTTGGGAACGCTCTCAATCGGATACCGTTTGAGCTCACTGAGTTGCACGATTTCAAAGTAACTCTAATTGGGATCCACCTGCAAAGTTACGTGTTGGTTTTATTATTGTTGCAGTTTTATGGCCTTTTAGGCTCAAGCGGTTGATACAGTCAAAATTGTTTGATTTGTTGCGGATTCATTTTTTTAAATAGTTGGAGAGGGGTTTTATGTATATTGGCCAATGAGAAACAAGTTTTTTTGGGACCTTGTGAAATTCTGGCCGGTGCTGACATGGCCCAGCCTTTTCAATAAAAAAGACTGCTATTAGATGAAAAGATGAGAAGAGAAGAAAAGAATAAGCCTTTGACAAGGAAGCAATTGACGGAGGAGGAAGAAGGCATTTAGCACCCACGCTTCAAAAGATTAGTTCAGCGAAAGAGGTCATAAATCAACACGAGGAAATACACAGATTCTACCCCAGAACTGAAATTTCTTTCTGAGCTTTCCTGAGAAGAATTTAAGGTGAAAGAACCCTCTGGATAACTTTATGGGAAAAATACTTCAAAAGACCCTCGAGAAAATAATACCTTGAAAACATGAAATCCTTTCGAGCTGAGACTTCCCGTTTGAGTCTTCTGTTAAGAACGGACGTGGGTATATTTTGAAATTTTTGCCTTGTGCAATTTTGTTATTCTAATTTTTTTCCCCTTTTTCTATTTTCAAAGGGTTTAATTTTTTTTTATCTTTGAATCCATGCCTTTATCAAGCAAATTGTAACATATTTTTCTTGTTTCTGTGGGTAATCCCTTTTGTTACCTCAAAATTGTTATCCTGCCAAAATAGGCACACAAAGGAAATTTTTATGCAACCCTTGAATTGTATCTTTTCTAATTGTAAATTGTAAAATAAATGTGTTTTTCCTTTAAAATTTTACGCAGTTGTGCGCCCATTACCATGACATGCAGTTTCTAGCAACTAAGTTTTGTGTCTGGTACAAGGACATAAAGTTCATTTGTTTTGGTTTGTTTTACGGCATATCAACCTCAATTGGTTATTTAATGCCAACAAGATTTTTATTACTGGTAATATTTTTTCTTCAAAAATGTAAGTTGTATAAGGTCTTTTTTATTCTGCTAGTACTTTCGGCTGTACATTCAGCCATCCTTAGGCATGGAAATTATTTTTGTTTTTAGTAGACCCAGGTAATAGCAGACTCGAAAAATTAAATGCGAATCGAAATATGTTTTTGTTAGAAATGTGTTATTGTTAACGGATAAAAACTTTTGGAGCGTGCAGTCGCAACGCTAAGGTTGAATTTTTTAAAATTTAAGAGAGTGCGTTTTTTTACTAATATGGCAATTTGAGAATTTTTTGTTGTAGGAGTTTTTCAGTCAATGTGGCATGAACTAAATTGTTCAATAAATGGAGTAATGTCGCAGCTCTTATACCGAATGTACAGCCGTAAGTACTAGCAGAATAAAGAAAAACCCTATACAACTCTGAACTTATTAAAAAACAAGGATCATAATATATATATATATATATATATATATATATATATATATATATATATATTGTTAATATTTTTTCGAAAATGTATTGTTGGTAATATACTTTTAAGAAATGTATTGTTGATAATAAAGTATTGCTGGTAATAAATTTTTTCAAAAATGTATTGCTGGTATTAAAACTTATTTTTTTACACTTTCATAATGCTTTGACCCCAGTTTGGAACACCAGTAGTTAAGAGGTGGTTCCACGATCCTCAAAACCTCCTGGTCAGAGGCCTTGCTGCTGGATGTAGTTTTCGTCCTATCCAGGACGCCTCATTTAGTGTATGTGTGTGTGTGTGTGGGGGTCGTATCCCTCTGCAGAGGTGCAGTCAGTGTATTCTGAAGCCCCAATCGACAGGGCGGTTGAAGTACGTAGGAAAGTAAAATATTTATCAGGTGATCGAAAGGAAAAAAAAAGAGCTCTTAAAAATGCACTTAATGTGCTTGTCAATGCACTTAATTATGAGCCTTCCTGAGAAGAATTTAAGTCGAAAGAACTGTTTAGATAACTTTGTGACAAAATTCTCCAAAAGGCACTCGAGAAAATAACTTATGATACGGAGAAATTATTCTTTCATTGTGTTGCTTTTTACGTTTTTAAAAATAAGTTGCAAATGTCCTTTTGAACATTGTATATTTATAGTGTATTTACTGTGTATTTACTGTATATCAATCTCGTGTGGATAAACGAGACCATTTAGTCTCACGAGATTTAGAGAGAATTTCTTATTACTATAAAATATTTCCCTCGGCTTATATTTTTATTATTTTTTAACAGTTTATCAACCTTTGAAGGTTATTTACAGTCAGAAAATATTTTTAGATTTTAAGAACGTTTTGATCTGGTTTGGTTTATTTTGTTCTACAGCATATCAACCTCAATGGGTTATTTAATGCTGACGAAACTTTTATTGCAGGTAATATTTTGTTTTGTCAAAAATCTGTTTCTGGTAATATATTTCCTTCAAAATTGTATTGCTGGTAATAATTTTTTTCAAAAAAGTATTGTTGGTAATAGTTAACTATTTGCCCATAGCTTGGACCCTAACAGGTGCTACCACCTCGGGTCAGGGTGGACCTGGGAACACCAGCAATTAAGAGGTGGTTCCACGCTCCTCAAAACCTCCTGATCAGAGGCCTTGCTTCTGGGCGTAGTTTAACGTCTTACCCAGGACGCGGATGTAGTTTAACGTCTTAACCAGAACGAAACAACTTTTTGAAGATAATAAGGACCTTACTGATACGTATTACTATTTAACCCATATCTGGGGAGAGAAGAGAAGGATCTATATCTTTCTCAAGGGTATTTGTGCGTAAGTGACTATAACGAACACGAATGAAATTGGAACTCGGCTCTCCGATTTGCAATTCCGAACCGTTATTCATTACACCACCCGCACATCCAAGCTTACAGCACCGGGTATTCTCAAATGTACAAATCTAATTAATAGAAATAAATATAGTAAATATGAAACTAATTACTTCATGCAGTCGGTTCACAAAAATATCAGAAGCCGACAAATGTACAAATAACTTGCGCCTGCATAATTGTTATTGATTATTGTCGTTATGAAACTCGATATGTTATTGTGATACGCCCCACTTTACACGAGGCCATGATGTGCCTCTTTCATGAAATAAGTTTTCTCTCCTTCAACCCCAAACCCCACCCGGCCGGTATCATTTCTGCATAATTCAGACGTAATTCGTTTGCTTAAGACATTTGAATCATTGATGTCCTTTGCGCGCATTAAGAATTTCTGGTGACTTGAACTGTAACACAAGTTCACGAACGACTAGCATTTCCGGTGACAATCCGCCTCGACTTCCGCTTTAAGAACGATGCTCGTCTCGAAATTCCACTTCGCGCAAAAGAAAGATTTTAATCTAAATGGCAGTCGAATCTGTAATTTGTCTTGCGCTTATGAACGAGTAAACTGAATCTTGATTATGAAAAAAAAAATACTTGTAAAATATTTTCCTCAAATCAGATGTAAATACTTATTAATATTAGCAAACGTATTAAATATAAAACTAATTTCTCATACATTTCTTTTAATCAATTCGCCCTAAGCAAGGCGATAATGCCACTAAGACACAAGGGGCTGTTGGGAGGGAAAGAGGATCAAAAAGAATTTAGACGGAAGCAGAAATTCAATTCTAAACTGGAAACAAAAGATAAATTCCTACTTCGTTTCAAAAGACCGGGAAGGAGTGTGAACTGGATGATAGGCAAACCTATTTACTCCTATTGAGGAAAAGAATTGTAAATAAAATTTAAGAGTTCATTAGTTATTACTTAAATAATTGTATCCATAAAAATAACGTATAAACAGAAATATATTAACTAATTGTTGGATTTAATCATTTATCTCTCTCTCTCTCTCTCTATATATATATATATATATATATATATATATATATATATATATATATATATATAGTCGGGTTTCGATCCTAGCTAGAGGCAACCGGACGTCTAGCCACACTGGTGAGCTGTGATACAGCGAAACAGTCTGACTGTGGATGACAATATATATGCTCCTGAAAAATTTATTTCGATTGAGCTCTCTGGAAGAAGTGTGAGTTTGTGAACAGTGACTATTACCGCTAATAATGCAAGACTCTTCGGTAAATTGAATTGAGTTCTCTCAGTCACTGTGTGTTTATCTAAAAATAAATACGCTTAAATTCACCTTCCTCCCTGCCGTGCGCCAACGGCTTAGTGGTAGAATCTCCCACAGACGCCAATTCAGTCGGGTTTCGGTCCTATGTAGAGGCAACCGGACGTCTCGCCACACTGATGAGCTGTGATACAGCGAAACAGTCTGTTTGTGGATGACAATATATATATATAGATAGAGAGAGGTTTATTTAGTGGTGTCGTACTGCCGGACACAATTTAACTTTTATATTTATTTCCTTTTCATTAATTAGTGGCGTCCATCTTGTCTCTAATCCAGATGAGACTCAGTACGGGATTGCGTATTACAGTAGCAGAAGAAACTTGTCACCGGTTTAAAATGTTTATATTTTCTTTATACACCGGGTGTAACAGCAAGATTATCCAATTCTTAGATTAAGCTTTGAACCGTTGTATCTTAGAAATAATTAAAGATATCTTATTGAAATTCTCCAAAGTTTTTATAACCCTACCGTAGTCTACTTTGAACACAAAGAATGTATTTAGCTCTAAGTTGAAATGATGACCCCTCTTCAGTTGTGACCTACAGATCCCGTTTTCATTTCTACTGTTCCCTCTTTTTTAAACTTATTCACCATTCTATTGATTGTTCTTGAATGGATTTTGAAGATGAAAAGACAGCGTATGAATATTGGTACGATTAGTGAAGGCTTGAATGATCTTTTTTCTCTCACCATTGCTCACTTGGGAAGACATAGTGGGGTCGACACAAAACGATTCCACTTCGCGCAAAAGAAAGATTTTAATTTAAATGGCAGTCGAATCTGTAATTTGTCTTGCGCTTATGAACGAATAAACTGAATCTTGATTATGAAAAATAAAATACTTGTAAAATATTTTCCTCAAATCAGATGTAAATACTTATTAATATTAGCAAACGTATTAAATATAAAACTAATTTCTCATACATTTCTTTTAATCAATTCGCCCTAAGCAAGGCAATAATGCCACTAAGTTCTCTTTCTAGCTGAATAACTCAAATGGTTTTACAGTGATTCTTACGAGATGGCTAAACGTTTACCTGAAAACTGGAAAAAAAAACTCAATTAGTTTAGTTGTTCTTTAGATATTAAACATTTTGTGGGATGGACAATTATCCCATGCTGTTACAGGATTCGGGCAATTTTGCTGTTACACTCGGTAGAATCGAAGATATGCTGTTTAATACCATGCTTTTAAATAGAAGTTCTTCGCCAGTAAGTACATGTACCTTTTTCTGACGTCTATTCACCTAATGGTGATTAAGTGAGGCTTAGTCTGAAAAACAATCTTTTAATCATTTAATGTATTCAAAATCACACTGCCATTATTCAAGAATATGCTATTTCCGATCAATATATTGTATTTTTAAGCTATTGTTTGCCCAATACAAGGCCCAAGTGTCACTCAAGGTAGACGGTTACTGAATGAAGTTGTTTTATGGACGTAAGAGGAGGAAGTAACATTTATAGATTATGAGGATAATTAAGATAGGAAGCTGTTGAATCTGGACTTCAAGGTCCCGATCACGGTTCCCGTAACACATTAGGGTTTAAGGGACACCCATGGATTGCAGCAGCAGTAGAAGTGGTCTTTCTTGAGTAAGATGGCCTGCCAGCGCATTGCGAAGAAGAAGACACGGCACATTGAAGAAGAAGAAGAAAACTTACTGAGCTTGGGAATGAAACCAATATCGGTTTCATCGGGAAATGAAACCGATATATATATATATATATATATATATATATATATATATATATATATATATATATATAGTCATCCACAGACAGACTGTTTCGCTGTATCACAGCTCTTCAGTGTTGCTAAAAGTCTGGTTGCCACTAGCTAGGATTGAAACCCGGCTTGATTGGCACCACTTGAGATTGTACGACTAAGCCGTCGACGCACAGCAGGGCGAAGTTGAATTTTAGCATATATATATATATATATATATATATATATATATATATATATATATATATATATATATATATATATATATATATATATATATATATATATATATATATATATAAAATTGGTTGAGGATGAAATGGAACTAATGTCTTTAATTTAATCACAAAATTAAATTCGTGGCTTTTAGCTTCCATTTTTGAAACATGGTTAGAACTGTGTAGCGAAAAACCATGTTTTAAATCAATTAATTTATAATATATATATATATATATATATATATATATATATATATATATATATCGACTTACGCACGTCGGAGAACCGTTTCTAAGGCGCGACGTAACCTACATAAGCACCCACGTGTCTGCCTTACGCTTGTGAGCCATGAATAAGAGCAAAAGCCCCCCAAAAAAAAAAGCTAGATGCCGAATGTTTCACAACCCAATATGGTGTACAGCTGGTGAAGAAACAACACCGTCTTCCTCATATACCGGCGCGTGACGACGTATTATATTATGGGAGGTAGCGCTGAGACTGAGTATTCATTAGTATGTTAGATGTTAAACAACGTCGAGTCTGGTCAGTACCTAGATCGGTGAACGTTTGGGAATGCCAGGGGATGTAAGCATGGATGTGTGGGTGGTGCAATGGATAACGGCTCTGTATTGGAAATCGAATAGCCGAGTTCCAGTTCCAGTAGAGCTAGTTATATTCACTTACGCTCATATACCCTTGGGAATATTACAATCTAGAAATATTTTCTGGCTTTAAATAACGCCCAAAAGTTTGAAAAGCCGTAAAGAACACATGTATCTATCTTGAATTGATGATCTGATACTATCCAACTGTTTTATAGGTCGTGAGTGTGTACAAATATAAGTGAAATCTTAACTGTCGAATTAATTTATATCTCTTAAATGTCATGTATATTTGATATTTTCTGTGCACGTTGTGATTTTTTTAAATAAATTTAAACTTGGAAATATCGAATGATATTATCGTATTATCGGATTCGCTATTAATGTGAACTGATTCCCGAAATTACCGTGTATCACAAATATACAATGTGGATATATATATATATATATATATATATATATATACACACTGCGTGCCAAATTATTATCGAGATAACTTTTTTCTAATATTTCAAAAACCGTCCAATCAATTCACACAAAATTTTCACACAATATTGGCAACACTGACCTGCGCAAGCCCTGAAATTTTCGTACTGATCTGCGCAATGTAAACAAACTGGTGCCATATTTATTATCAGCATGGTGATTTGAGCGTGCCAAATTATTATAAATGTGTAAGAATTTAGTGAAAAGATGGGCCGTAAAAGCAGTTTAAGTGATGCTGAAAAGAAAACTATCACCTCAGAATTCTCAAAAGGTAAATCTACCCTAGAAATTTCTAAAATGATAGGAGGTGTCATCAAACAGTGAAAAAGTTCACCGCCGAACCTACACAAGTACTCAAAAGGGCAGATAAAGGCAAGCCGAGGGTTATTTCACGTCGTCTCATGTCACGACTTAAACAAGAGGCCACAAAGAACCCTGGACTTACCGGTCAAGAGATTTTCAGTCGCATTGGGGATCCTACTGCGTCTAAAAGTACTCGGTGTCGGTATCTGAGGGAAATAGCAACAACAGTCAAACCTGTATCGAAGTCTTCGGTGACGAGAAATCACATTCAAAATCGATTGAAATGGGCCGCGGACAATATGAAGATTGACTTCTCTAAAGTTTTGTTCACAGACGAAACTCGAGCAACACTTGATGGGCCAGATAGGTGGTGCAAAGGCTGGGTAATGAACGAACAGAATCGCCATCAGCGTTTGAGACGCCAACAAGGCGGTGGAGGCATAATGATCTCGGGCGGTATTATTGGAAAAACATTAGTGGGCCCATGGAGAGTACCAGATGGCGTCAAAATGACTGCTGATGCCTACATAGCGTTTATGAAGGAGCATCTTGAATCGTGGATGAAAAGGCAAAGAGTTGTCTTCAGAAAGGCCATTGTTTTTATGCAAGATAATGCTCCCTCACATGCTGCTCACAAGACTACTGAATATTTGAAACAGTTAGGCTTCGATGGACCTCGAAAAATGAAGTGGCCAGCAAATTCTCTGGATTTGAACCCAATCGAAAACCTTTGGAACATCATGAAGCGAAGACTGTACGCCAACAGACAACAATTCAGGAGCAACGTTAAGTTGTGGGAAGCAATTGTTGACATATCTCGCGGCATTACAGCAGATAGCCTCCTACAATTAACAAATTCTATGGATCGTCGACTTCTTCAAGTAATTTCAAAACAGGGAAAGCACATTCCCTATTAATTTGTTTAAAATTGTGTCTTTGTATCTGTTATTATTTGTTTGATTATCTTATTTATTAGCTTTTTTTGATCATAAACATTCACGTGCAACATTAATAAACGTTTTGTTTGCTCAATTCTGGGAATTTTACTAAACCTTTCTAATAATTTGGCACGCTCAAATCACCGTGCTGATAACAAATATGGGCGCCAGTTTGTTTATATTGCGCAGATCAGTACGAAAATTTTAGTGATCTCGCAGGTCAATGTTGCCAACATTGTGTGAAAATTTTATGTGAATTGATTGAGGGTTTTTGAAATATTATAAAAAGTTATCTTGATAATAATTTGGCACGCAATGTATATATATTATATATATATATATATATATATATATATATATATATATATATATATATATATATATATATATATATATATATATATATATATATATATATATATATATATATATAAAGAAAGAACAGTAAGATATATAATCCGGTATTCTTATAGATATTTTTATTTTTACAAAATAGTGCTCAATGTAAATTTACAGAGCATTAATATTATAAATTAACTGATTTAAAATATGGTCTTTTCGCTACACAGTAATAACCATGTTTCAAAAATGGAAGCTAAATGATATATATATATATATATATATATATATATATATATATATATATATACGGTGAAAATAAATGAGCGCAGGTTTTAAAATCATTATAATGCAATTGTGAAAGAAACAAAATATATTTTGAAACAAATAAACGGGGTTTATGAGATGGGGTTTATAAAATTACAAGAAATTTTCAATTGTTCCTCTTTTTTGTTGAGAATAGCTTAACGCTAACCTTAACTCTGTCAAATTATTGACAGATCTTCCATAAACTGATGTGTGCTCAGCTTCTAAATAATGTCTCCCATTTGACTTTCATTCACTTTCGCCACCTCCCTGCGTCTTAGTGTCATTATCGCCTTCCATGGGGTGAAATGATAAAAATAAATTGTAGTTTTTGAAATACTGCATTTTTATGTTTGGATACCTTGAAGCAAGTACGAAAATTTAACTATACTGGAAGTCATTTAACAGAGAACGGAAATGTCACCTCAAAATCTGAAGGCTTATTCGAATAGCGAAAGATGGCTATCAACAAGCTAAGTATTAAGAAACGGGAAATTTCGTTATAAATAAAGAAAAGAATGTTGCATTTTATGTAATATCAGTCCTCCTCTATAGCAGTGAATGCCGAGGAAAGAGAGAATTTGACACTCTGATGACACTGGAATTGAGAAGGACAAGGAAACAGTGAGTCATCTACCTAACGAGGATGGCACAACACATCGTGGGAGGGAAAAACAGAACATACTAGGTGTTGCAAAGGATAGGAAGTTGTGGAGAGCTATGTTCATCCACATTCTAAATGGATACGGTACATAGAAGAAGAGGAATATCTATCTGTTTCATCCTGCTTATCTATCTATCTATCTATCTATCTATCTATCTATCTATCTATCTATCTATCTATCTATCTATATCTATCTATCTATATCTATTTCAGTCTGTTCATATCTATTTATCTATCTATCTAATTATCTATTTCAGTCTGTATCATCTATCTATCTATCTATGTCTATCTATCACCTATTTCAATCTATCTATCTATCTATCTATCTAATTTCAGTCTGTTCATCTATATCTATCTATCTATCTATCTATCTATCTATCTATCTATCTATCATATCTATTTATCTATCTCAGTCTATCCATCTATTATCTATCTATCCATCTATCTTCTCAGTCTGTTCATTATCTATCTATCTATCTATCTATCTATCTATCTATCTATCTATCTATCTATCTATCTATCTATCTATGTTCATATCTATTTATCTACCTAATTATCTATTTCAGTCTGTTCATTATCTATTCATCTATCTATCTATCTATCTATCTATCTATCTATCTATCTATCTATCTATGTTATTCTGTTGCTAAGTATCAGGCTTTCTGCCAAAAATTGATTTCACTCCAGCAACGCCCTTCTGCGAATCCCAGTGCGTCATGCCGAAAGCGCTTACCATGAAGAATCTTAGACAGTACCCGACCCCGAGGCACTAAAACAGGAATTATCCGACGCCGCGGGGTCTTTTTCAATCTGCTCATACGATTAGACCGATATCCCTCTTCCTGTTTGTCTGGATGCGATTATCGCAAGAATTAATTAATCTGTAAGTCACTAAAAATGTTCACATATATCAAATAATGTGTCGGGCGATGATCGTTATATTTCCAAGTGTTGTTATTGGTGGTGGCCGTTACATCCGCCTCGTTCGTGAACCGAATGACTTGCGACATACGCATGCGTACACGAAATTCTCTTCCCCTGACGCACACAAGACACACGCTCAGGAGGTAAGAACATATATCTATAGGTATATTACGTCAACATTTCTTTTAATGAGAAGTCTATCTACGCATTGTGGTTATGATAGCTATAGGCTAAATAGTAGGGAAGACTGTGCTGTTTCGCCTTGGTTGGCAACTAGTCTAGGAAAAGAATAACTTTGAATATGCACTGGTTGGGCTGGCAACATCACTCCACAAAAAGCCTACTTTCTAAAAACACAGTAGCAAAACTAGTGTGATGAGTCTGTAAACCATAAAGAGGAGAAATTGACACCTCTCTCTCTTTCCATCTATCTATCTTTATAGTCTTCTTCTTCTTATCTATCTATCTATCTATCTATCTATCTATCTATCTAGTCTTCTCCTTATCTATCTATCTATCTATCTTTATAGTCTTCTTCTTATCTATCTGTCTATCTATCTATCTATCTTTCTATCTATCTAGTCTTCTCCTTATATATCTATCTAACTTTATAGTCTTCTCCTTCTTATCTATCTATCTATCTATCTATCTATCTATCTATCTATCTATCTATCTATCTAGTCTTCTCCTTATCTATCTATCTATCTATCTATCTTTATAGTCTTCTCCTTCTTATCTATCTATCTATCTATCTATCTATCTATCTATCTTTATAATCTCCTTCTTATCTATCTATCTATCTATCTATCCATCTATCTATCTATCTTTATAATCTTCTTCTTATATTATCTATCTATCCATCTATCCATCTATCTATCTATCTATCTTTATAGTTTCTCCTTATTATCTATCTATCTATCTATCTATCTATCCATCTATCTATTCATCTATCTATCTATCTAGTCTTCTCCTTATCTATCTATCTTTATAGTCTTCTTCTCCTTATCCATCCATCCATCCATCCATCTATCTATCTATCTATCTATCTATCTATCTTTATAGTCTTCTCCTTCTTATCTATCTATCTATCTATCTATCTATCTATCTATCTAGTCTTCTCCTTATCTATCTATCTATCTATCTATCTATCTATCTATCTATCTTTATAGTCTTCTCCTTATCTATCTATCTATCTTTATAGTCTTCTCCTTCATCTATATCTATCTATCTATTCATCTATCTTATATATTCATCTATCTATCCATTTATCTATCTATCCATATAGCTATCTATCTAGTCCCTCCCCATCATCCATCTATCCATCCATCCATCTATCCATATCTATCTATCTATCCATCCATCCATCTAGTCTTCTTTATATCTTATCTATCTATCTATCTATCTATCTATCTATCTCCCATCCATCCATCCATCCATCTTTATAGTCTTCTCCTTCATCCATCCATCTATCCATCTATCTATCTATCTATCTATCTATCTATCTATCTTTATAGTCTTCTCCTTCTTATCTATCTATCTATCTATCTTTATAATCTTCTCCTTCTTATCTATCTATCTATCTATCTATCTATCTATCTATCTATCTATCTATAATCTAGTCTTCTCTTATTATCTATCTATCCATCCATCCATCCATCCATCCATCCATCTATCTATCTATCTATTCATCTATCTTTATTATCTTCTATCTATCTATCTTATTATTATCTACATTTATTCATCTATCTATCTCATCTATCTATCTATCTATCTATCTATCTATCTATCTATCTATAGATGAATTGAGCCTTCTGGCTGCTGGCGTTTGTATACATCCGTATATAATGAGTTAAATTTTCCCTTTCTCTGCCGTGCGAGTCAGCTTAGGGGTATGATCTCTGACTGATGCCAAATCGGTCGGGTTCCGATCCCGGCTTGAAGCCACACTGATGGGCTGTCGTACAGCGAAACAAGCTTGTATATGAATGATTATATTACACTCTCGTTATTCGAGATATTGGTAATACATATTGGCAATCGTTGAATTGTAATAAGCTTTTCTATTTATGATTTGTAAATATTGTTTTTACCGCTACAAAAAAAAAAAAACCGCTACAAATTAATACAGGACTTTAAAAGATTTAAAACTTTATAAATAATTATAATTAAAATTTAAAAAAAATAAAAACAATTCGCGTAAAATTCATTATTCATCGAGCAAGAAATTATTAAATTATATAATATATCTACCATTTTTAATGGTTAGTTTAGTTGGAATTTATGAAAATGACTGAATTATAACTGAAATTATGAAGATGAAAACTAATATTCGCTTAAGACCCCTGAAATCTAAATGAAAACAATTTCTCCCTTTTTGTCCATAATATATGTTGAAACATGGGTAAAAGGAAAGATCTAACCACTGATGAAATTCAGAAAATAACAAAGTTATTGAGTGAGTGAATGTCTACGTTGGAGATATCAAAGGAGCTTTACAGAGATCATGTAACGATAAAGAAGGCTGTTGAAAATATGAACTGAGAACTGGGAGCAAAGGAAAAGGAATCTGATTCCTCGTGATGAACGTAAATTAAAGCGAGTTAGAGCGAAACAACCAGTTTTGATCAGCGTTCAGAGTCAAGAAGAACAAAAGGTGTAGAATACTTTGTGAATTGGGATCTGTAAAAAAACAATCTCCTAGGCAACTTCCTCTCACTAAAGCAAACATTTTAAAGCGTCAAAATTGGGCCAAGAAAGGAATGGAAATTGACTTTTCTAAAGTAATTTTCACGGACGAATCTCGAGTGATATTTGATGGTCCGAAGGATGGATTTTATCCAATTCAGACGTTCCTGTGGTTTAAAAAGGCAACAAGGAGAGGGTAGTAATATGATATGAGCTGGAATTTTAGAGCAAATCATTATTGGACCATTCAAAGTCGATGAGGCAGTTAAACTGAACAGCGATAAATATTGCGATTTTTATGAACAAGACTTTCTTTGCATAGTAAAAGTACTAGTCTCGCAATTTGAAACTGAAGTGTGTATTTATGCACAACATTGCTCCTTTTCATGCATCTAAGCTTACCCGTGAATTCTTAGAGCATAAAAGATTTACAGGAGAGGAGATAACTGAATGGCTACCATCAAGTGGTGATCTGAATCCGATCGAAAATCTATGGTAAATTATGAAAATGAAATTAAGTGGCAAACAATATAACAGCAAAGCAGACCTATGGGAAACAATTAAAATTATCATGTCGGGAAATGAACCTGCTGAAGTAATAAATTAACAAAATCAATGGATAATAGATTATTGGCTATTATTGAGAATAAGTCTCACTATATTAAAATGTAACGGATTCAAATTTGATCAATTTTTGATGATTTGATTAGCTTCTTATTGAAGTAATATGTGATTTTGCCTATAAACTACAGACGGTGGGTTTTTAGAATACATGAAATAACTTCAATAAAACTGACATATTGATATTACCTAAAATTTTAACTCACACTTTGTTTTGATATCAAAATTGATTGTTTAAAATTTGACAATTTTTTTCAAACCAAATTTGAAATATTGAAGTTTATATGATTTGCTTAATAACTTCAGACATGGTATATATATATATATATATATATATATATATATATATATATATATATATATATATATATATGTGTGTGTGTGTGTGTGTGTGTGTGGTGTGTAAGAGAGAGCGAGAGAGAGAGAATACAATTCATGTATTTAAGAACATAAATGTCTGCTCAAACACGTCAACTAAATATAACATTTCATGAAGAGGCACCTTGAGGCGGTGTAGTGGTTAGCAAGCTTGTCTCGCTAGAACAATTACAATTGAATAATGAGTTCGATCCTTACAGGTTGCCTCATACTTTCAGCCTTGTGCCACATTTAAGCTACGCTTGGAAGATCACTATAACGTTTGATGTAATAAGTAAAAATGGCGGATTATAAATAAAATCCGTTAATTTCATAGAAATTACTTCGTTTATGCTTCAGATACGAAAATAAAGTTTGAAAAAATGAGCTTCGAGGGACCCGAACAAGAGATGTCCACTTCTTAAATAGGGTCATTGAAATCTCACAGGATCTAACGTTTGCTTCTCCTACAAGCGGGACGGAGAAGCGAACCATTTCTTCCATTAAGGACCGTCGAATATAAAAGAAATAAAAAACAAAAACGGACCAGTAGTAGTAGTCTCTAAAAAAAGAGATGTTTACTCAATCACGTGTATCCACTAAATATGAAATGTAAAGTAATAAGATCTATCTATCTATCTATCTATCTATCTATCTATCTATCTATCTATCTATCTATCTCAGTCTGTTCATATCTATCTATTTTTTAAATTCTCTCAGAAATAAAGTAGGTAGAACACTACATATTCACGCTGGATAATATATTCTAGTTTTAAATAACTTAAAAAGGTTTGATAGGCCATAGGAAATGAATCTATCTATCTATCTATCTATCTATCTATCTATCTATCTATCTATCTATCTATCTATCTATCTATCTATCCCAGTCTGTTCTCTCGCTCTCTCGATCTATCTTAGTCTCTTCTTATCTCTCACTCTCTTGCTCTTTATCTCTCTCGTTCTCCCTATCTATCTATCTATCTATCTATCTATCTATCTATCTATCTATCTCATTCTGTGCACTTTCTGTCTCTCTAGATCTATCTTAGTCTGTTCTTATCTCTCTGTTGCTCTTTCTCTCTCTTTCTCACTATCTATCTATCTATCTATCTATCGATCTATCTATCTATCGCAGTCTGGTCTTCACTCTCTCTCGCTATTTCTCTTTCTCTTTCTTTCTCTCTCTCTGTGTGTCTATTTTTAAATTTATGTCAAAACGAAAGTAGGTAGAACATATTCCTGTTAGATCGCAGGTGACTAGACTTTGGGCTGAACATGCGCGGCATCAATTTCTTTTTTCTGGAAACAACCAGGAAATATTTAAAGTACCTCCACCAAGTGGTTGTGAAGAATAAAAGCCACGTCCTTTTGTCGCCAGTCTACCAAAAGACACCTGCTTAATGCTCTAAGTGGATATCAACAAATCTGGAGAAAGATCGGTTGCGTTTTACTTAACGCTTTGAAGAAAGGGAAGCAACTCTTCTTAACATCGATGGATGTTTTTCCTTTTTTATTTTCGTTTATTTTTAATTGACTTTTTGTGCTATTTTCTTTTTTCTTTGTTTGAATTGTTTTTGTTTTATTTTATAGATGGCCTTTTTTTTTTGGCCTTCATTCATCATTTCATTGTTTGATTCTTTCATTATTTAATTTCTTTATTTTCTTTCACTGTGTATTATATCTTCAGTTTTCATTTCTTTTAATTTCTAGAAAGTTTTTCTAAGATTCCCGTTTTTCTTCATTGTTATCTATCTATTCATCTATCTATCTATCTATCTATCTATCTATCTATCTATCTATCTAATCTCAGTCTATATCTATCTATCTATTCATCTATCTATCTATCTATTCATCTATCTATCTAATCTCAGTCTATTTCTATCTATCTATCTATCTAACTCATCCATCCATCTATCTATCTCATCTATCTATCTATCCATCTAATCTCAGTCTATCTATCTATCTATCCATCTATCTATCTATCTATCTAATCTCAGTCAATTTCTATCCCATCCATCTATCTAACTCAGTCCATTTCATCTATCTATCTATCCATCCATCCATCTATCTATCTATCTATCTATCTATCTATCTAATCTCATCTATTTCTATCTATCTGTCTATCTAACTCCAGTCTATCCATCCATCTATCTATCTATCTATCTATCTATCTATCTATCTATCTATCTATCTAATCTCAGTCCATTTCATCCCATCTATCTATCTAATCTCAGTCTATTTCATCTATCTATCTATCTATCTATCTATCTATCTATCTATCTATCTATCTATCTATTCATCTATCTAATCTCAGTCTATTTCTATCTATCTATCTATCTAATCTATCCATCTATCTATTATCTATCTATCTATCTAATCTCATCAATTTCTATCCATTCATCTATCTAATCTCAGTCTAGCTATATATCTATCTATCTATCTATCTATTTATCTATCTATCTATCTATCTATCTATCTATCTAATCTCAGCTCATTTTTCATCCCATCATCTATCTAATCTCATCTATTATCTATCTATCTATCTAATCTCAGTCAATTTCTATCCCATCCATCTATCTAATCTAATCAGTCCATTTATATATATCTGCCTATCTATCCATCCATTCATCTATCTATCTATCTATCTATCTATCTAATCTCAGTCCATATCCATCCATCTATCTATCTATCTATCCATCCATCCATCTATCCATCTATCTATCTAATCTCAGTCAATTTCTATCCTATCTATCTATCTAATCTCAGTCTATTTCTATCTATCTATCTATCTATCTATCTATCTATCTATCTATCTATCTATCTATCTATCTAATCTCAGTCTATTTCTATCTATCTGTCTATCTAACTCAGTCTATCTATCTATCTATCTATCTATCTATCTATCTATCTATCTATCTATCTAATCTCAGTCTATTTCTATATATCTGCCTATCTAATCTCAGTCTATTTCTATCTATCTATCTATCTATCTATCTATCTATCTATCTATCTATCTATCTATCTATCTATCTATCTAATCTCAGCCTATTTCTATCTATCTATCTATCTATCTATCTATCTATCTATCTATCTAATCTCATCTATTATCTATCTAATCTATCTATTTTATCTATCTATCTATCTATCTATCTATCTATCTATCTACGGCATTAGCTAATGATCAACGAGGCTTGTGTATTTAATCATTATTACCGAGGAATATGTTCGGTCTTCAGTGAATGCACCGATGCGAAATTTCTCATTGAATAACCCAAAAAGGGTTAGGATTCACGAACTTATCTATTGTAAACAGTATTTGGTAATAACAGACAAGAAACACTCCGACTTTAGTATGATTCAGCCATTTTTACTTTAATGCTTTATTGATAATATACAAAGCTAAGTTTTCCATAGAGAGTAACACTCAAGAGGGGTAATTATGATCATATTTAATTCTGATTTTTATAATTATTTATTTACTTATTTATTGTTCGTTCATTCATTTGAAGCAGGGACGGTGCAAGATTCTAGATGCCCCCACACCGAGTCTATGATACGATCCCCCACCACTCCACTAAATCTCAATTTTCATAATAAAAAAATAAAAAATTTCATATAAAATACAAATTTTATTGTAACCTAATTATGTACAACTAGCAGCATGGCCCGGCGTTGATTCAAAAATCGTACGACTCATACAACAATCGCTATCACTTGACTTAAAATATTTTTGCCCTTCCTTGCCTTTAAAGGAGTGCTCTTTTGAATTTTTTCTAAGCTCTATACTAAAAATTAAATCTGTTACGAAAAAAGAACTAAACAAAATGAATACAAAACGATCAGCTTTAAAAAAGGACTCGTAACTGGAAAAACCGAATGAAAAAAGAATGTTAACAACAAACACTTTTTCACACCCAACCCAGTTCTGCGGAATCAGAATCAACGTTGAGTTAAGCAAGCGAATGAGCCAATTGGAGTAAAGTGCCATGCAGATTTAAATTTTTCCCACTTGTGACGAATGCAGCTATCGATTTTTTTTTGCATGCTAGTTAACATTCATGTCAGTCAGTTGTTGGCTCCCACGCTGGCCAATAGAATCTTCCTGCCTATTCGTGGCAGCCAGCTATAGGCTCTCACTCTGGCCAGTAGAAAATGGCCGCAAACTACATGAAAACTGCCGTAGAAGCATGAAAAAATCGATTATTTCCACTATCGATGGGAGTTGGCCTTCCCGCTAACTTGGAGCATGTGCATGTAAATTTTGGTGTAAATCCGTCGAAAATTGCGGCCGTGCATTCGTTTCACCCCCCGCAACACACATCCTGTCTTTTATAGATAGCGATAATGGATCATATGCAGTATAGATGAACAATACAACTAGAAAAATAGAAACTAAATCCAATGTATCTAAATACAAATTAATAAATAACAAACCATTCCATCTTAAATAAATCAACAATGCTTTGCGGCAATTTTTAACATCGACTTGAGATTTTTCTTGTTAAAACGTTTTGAACACATTCAACATTATGGATGAAAAATAATGAATTTTATATAGTTTGTCTTCGAGACTTAACAGGAGCAAATGTATTCACGACTTCATCGCAGTTGAGGGATCGAGCAGATTCATTTTCAAAGGAAATTATTGCTAACCTGGATAACTCTTTCATCTCTTATTGTAGACCGCAGATAATTTTTATATGTTTTAGCTTGCTGAAAATTCTTTCGATACTTGCAAAAGTCACTGGTGTAGTAAGCAATACACGTAATGCAATGCACAAATTCAGGATCTTGTCTACTGATGCAGTCATCTGCTATTTTCGTTTCTGCAATCCACATTAATATCGTTTCATACTTGTAAGATGCCACTGAAAATTTAATAGCAATGTTATTAGTTCTAAAGTTTAATCTTAACTTTCTTTTTATATAAAGATTATTTTTGTTGTAATGGAATGTCCTACACTCCCTATCGCCTATGTGAACTCATTATATCAGTAGATATATATAGTGAGCACAAGATATACCTGGGCACTTGCTTCGGCAATTAGTTGGAGATTCGTCTCCAGCTAAGCTTCGGGCGGAGAGGAACCCAGACGAGGCTATGCCAAAGGGCATATTCTAGTCTGGGGTGGTAGACAGCTACCCGACCCCGTTTTTACGGGGTCTACGGGGAATTTTTGCCGGAGTCTACGGGCTCGGTAACCCCACGTTAAATTCAGCATTGTGCCACATCTGACCGCGTGGGGCGGTTGGCAAATATCCTTGCTTCGTCAATTAGTTGGAGATTCGTCTCAAACTAAGCTAGTCGAACTTTCTGCCTTTGGGTTGAGAGGAACTCAGACGAGGCTGTGCTGAGGGGTAGAGTCTCGTCTGGGGTGGTAGATAGCTACCCGACCTCGTTTTCACGGGGTCTACGGGAAATTTTTGCTCGAGCCTACGGGCTCGGTTTTACCCGGCATTAAAAAAGGCCTTGTGCCACATCCTGCCTCGCGGGGTGGTGAGGTAAATAACCTTGTTTCGGCAATTAGTTCGAGATTCGTCTCCAGCTAAGCTAGTCGAACTCTCTGCCTTCAGGCAGAGAGGAACCCAGACGAGGCTATTCCGAAGGACAGATTCTCGTCTGGGGTGGTAGACAGCTACCCGACCCCGTGTATATGGGTTCTACGGGGAATTTTTGCCCGTGTCTACGGGCTCGGATTTACCCTGCATTAAAAAAATGGCCTTGTGCCACATCCTGCCACGCGGGGAGGTAAGGTAAATATCCTTGCTTCAGGAATTATTTAGAGTCGGAGATTCGTCTCCAGCTGTGCTGGTCAAACTCTCTGCCTTCGGGCGGAGATGATACCCAGACGAGGCTATGTCGAAAGGCAGAGTTTCGTCTTGGGTAAACAGCTACCCGACCCCGTTTTATACGGAGAATTTTTGGCCGAGCATACAGGCTCGGATACACCACATTAAATTCGACCTTGTGCCATATCTGACCGCGTGGGGCGGTTGGTAGATATCCTTGCTTCGGAAATTACTAGTTTGCTACCCGATTCCCTGTCTTTCAGCAGTGTATTCTCTTTTACAATAAACCTCTCTTTCTTTCATCTACATACGTGTTGCTGTTCCTTCACTTGAGTACCTTCTGTGTCTGTTTGTAACCTCTTTAAGGAAACAACAATGTTATTCAAATTTAAACTCGAGGTAGAAAAATATATGCTGAAAGCATCCTTGAAAAAGAAGAAAATCAAATCTTTTATATGCTGAAGTTATTTCAACGTTTTTAAAGCAAAGGCTCTATGAAAGAATTTCGCTTCAGTTTGTCAGTGAAATCTGTGAGAAATCTTCTCCAAGACTATGAAATAAAAATGCGACAATTCCACTATCCAAGAATCTTTTTCTTTAATACTCTGATTTTATGGAATTGTATCTCTCCATCCACCCTTTGTATCTTTATACTTTCTTTCACTATGAGCACATTCCTTTCTATGCATGTGTAAATCCTTTTGTCTCAAAGGGAAAATCAGAAACCGGCCCGGTACAGTAAGTGTTGTGAAACATTGCCTAGTCTCATCAGTGAAATCTGAGAGAAATCTTTTCCAAAACTATGAAATAAAAATGCGAAAATTCTACTATCCAAGAATCTTTTTTTTACTACTCTGATTTTATGGCATTGTATCTCTTCACCCACCGGCCCGGTACAGTATGTGTTGCGAAACACCCCCTAGTCTCGCCACCCAAATTTCAGTCAAGGATCAATTAATAATGAGAGAAGAAGAGAGCTCGCGGAACAACTCTTTTCTCATATAGTCCTCTCGAAAAAAAAAGTAGATGAGAAGGGAATGAAAGCAAGCCTTAAGTAACAAGGTGGCAGACCTACGCATCCCACCCCTTCCGGTAAAAAGATTACAAAAACCAGTGCTCGAAGCGGCAAATACTCCGCCTCACACGTCTGACCGCAACCCAACACACGCAGGTAATTTCACTTATTTTTCCACTGTGTCTTTATACTTTCTTTCGCTATAAGATCATTCTCTTTCTCACCTCTCTGTAAACACAGAGACATGAAAAATCAAAAGGTATGGGAAAGGTATGAATCCTCTTCTTCTCCCCCAGCTATGGGTAAAGAGAAGAACAGACCGGGTTCTATAGCCTTGGATGGCAACTGGTCTACCGCAGAAAGAAATGTCAACCTACTGCGGGAAGAAATCTGCCTCGTCAGACATGATCGAAAGATGCATAATCGCCTAAGCGTGTATCAAGCATGGCACATAATTGACTGATTTATTGATTTTAAGGATTGGATCCTAATACGAGGCATGATGGGTTATTTGTTAGCAACTTGAATAGCCGAACTGGAGGGGCAGAGTTAATATTCAAGCTTGTGGCAGCTGTTTTTTTCTTTTATACCTTTAAGAAAGTATGACTCACTCATTTCTCTCAGAGGATTTTAGATAGGATAAAAGATACATTATTATTATTATTATTTTTATTATTTCAGAATTAACAAGGGTGTGGTAATTTGTAGATAATTTTAGACAGTCCAATTTGTTTTTTTTTAAATTAATTATTCGATTTTATTTCTGTACTTATTCATTAATTAATTTTTATAATAGATAGGTTCCTTTTATCCAAAACAGCTAAGAAGGTTTAGTTTTGAGGGACCAAACAAAATCCCACCAGAAAGTTGAAAAACAGACAAAAGCCAACCACTAACAAAGATTATTAAATAGAAAAATTATTAAGATTATATTTTTATGTTTGAAGTTTTAATATTAAAATATTAATAATAATTTTAATAAAATTATCTAATAATAATATTTTTGTAATTAAAATATAGGGTGACCCCAAAAAACGGGAATTTTTGAAGTGCGTATTGCCAGACATGAGCAAGTGTCAACACTGCGAGACAGTGACCTTGAGGAAGCAAACATTTCGCCATTTAGAATTCAAGATGAAATTCACAGTATTCCAGCTGAGATGTTGCAGCAGACAATGAGGAATCTCAACAGTAGATTTCAAGAATGCATTCGTACAGGAGGACGCTATCTACAGGACGTAATTTTTAAAAAATGAAAATTCCATCATTGTTTCTTAAATGGCATGTTTTAAGGTTTCAATTACTATGAATAAAATATTTTTATTTCATCACTCTTGGTTTTTTTGGATTGTTAAAAAGTTCCCGTTTTTGGGGTCACCCTGTATATATAATATATAAATTAATAATAAAAGATTAAATAAATACTAAAAATAATACTAATAAATACTAGATTTTTATGAAAAAAAACATTGCCTCATGATTTACTATTTATGAATAATAATGTTCTTTAACCCTGAATAAGAAAATGCAATAAAAATGATATTATCTGTAAAAAAATATCTGCTTTAATAAAATACATTCCTGATCAAAATCTTAACACCAGACACAAAAGGTTTAAAAAAATATAAACTACTGTTATTTTAATCAAAATATATTTGCGAAACATTTGCATTTCATTAGAATATGTAGCTTATCAACAAACAAGTGAAAGCTTGATTATTTTAAACAAACATTGAAAAAGTATATTTTTGGTTGGTCATAAAGATAAGACCATGCGTGAAAAAAAATTACTGGCAAAAATTTTAGAACTAGTCAGTGTATAGTGTATGTACTTAGCTTATTTCCAGCATTACATTTCAGATTATAAAATGGCTAAGGGTAAAATTTTAACAAAGTTCGAACAGAGTAGGATTGTTGAACATCAAAGATGTGGTTTTTCGCAACAAGCCATTGCAAATGAAATTGGCCGTAGCACAACTGTCATTGCCATCTTCATTAAAAATCCGGATGCGTATGCTTCTAAAATATCAAGCAGTCGCTCCAATAAAATCTCACCATCTCTAGACAGACGCATTAGGCGAGAAGTTAAGAGAGATTCAAGCCTAACTTCAAATCAGATAAAAGCTAGTACAGAAGATGAATGCATCTCTTGAACAATTCGACGGCATTTAAATAAGAAAGGGTTTAAGAACGTGAAACGGCTGCAGAGGCCTCGCCTTCTTCCTCGCCACAAAACCTCCCGTTTACAATTTGCTTTCGATTATCAACTGGGGATGTGGATAAATGGAAGAAATTGTTGTTTTCAGATGAGTAAAATTCATCCTTAATGGCCCAGGCGGTTTTCAACGTTACTTGCATGAAAAAGAAGTTCCAAAAGAAATTTTCTCAACACGACACAGTGGAGGTAAATCAATTATGGTCTGGGATTTATCTTCGTACAATGGAACTCTTGAGTTACAGGAATTAAAAGGTCGTCAAACAGCTGCAAGTTACATTGACATGTTAAGAAAGGCATTGCTAATTACTGAAGGCCCTCGTCTATTTGGAGAAAACTGGATTTTCCAGCAGAACAATGCTGCAATCCACAACGCTCGAAGGTTTCGAGCCATTCACCGTGCTCTCCAGATCTAAACCCAATCGAGGATGTTTGGGAATCGATGGCAAAGGATGTTTATAAATATGGATCGCAATTTGAAACTGTGGATGCTCTTCGTGCTGCAGTTTATGCATCCTGGGCGAGCATCCCAAGTACCGCCATGCAGAAGTTAATAATGAGTTTGCCAATGCTTTTCGACGTAATTCACAAAAATGGAGGATATACTGAATATTAAATTGTCGTTGTGACTTATTTGTTCTGTATTTTCTATTTTTATTTACATGGTCTTATCTTTATGACCAACCAAAAAAATACTTTTTCAATATTCGTTTAAATTAATCACTTAAAAGCTTAAAATATTCACTTGTTTGTTGATAAAATACATTTTCTAATTAAATGTAAATGTTTCCAAATATATTTCGATTAAAGGAACAGTATTTTATATTTTTTTAATCGTTTGACCACGAAGGTAAATCATTTTGCACCAGCACTGTTTCGAATGAATGAATTAACAATTGAATAAAAAAAAAAACGATTTAATAAAGCCGATAGTTTCTAGAGGTAAAGGAATATCGATTTTTTTCTTTTCATTCTTTTTTGTTTCAGATTAAAAAATATTTCTTTAATGAACGTTTCGTTAAGAAAGTCTATCGACTTTAATAAAAATAAAATATCGGTTTCATTGTGTTATTTTTCTTATTTCAGATTCGGGTTTCTTTAATCATAATGAACGTTTACTGCATTTTTATGAATAAACATTACTCCATAGACACTATATCTATTTACGATACGCGTTCCTTAGTCCTAATCAAGAAAAGGAAAACAGTAAAACCGGTATTTCTTTTAGAAAATATCGGTTTTAATAAAACCGATACTCTGTTGAAGAAAATAAGATATATAATGCAATAAACCTGATATTTTCTCTTAATAATCAATTTTATTATTTTGTATTAACGATCGTTTCTCTAAGAAATTGTATCGGTTGTAATAGAAAGAAAATATCAGTTTTATTGTATTATTTTTCGTGCTTAGAATTCCAAAAGGTTTCTTTAAGGAATCCTAATTCAAAAGAGATAATATATCTAAGGAATTCTTAGGCGGGCGGCTGACGGGGCACAGAAGACTAATGTCTCGTTTAAACCGTTGTAAAAAACAAAAACAAAAAATAAATAAATTCACGAAAATAAAAGAAGACCACAGAATAACATCGAATTTATTGTAGTAACATAAAAAAAATTACTGATAATAAAGTAATATTTTGTCACAAAAAAAAATGTAACGTATATAAATGTAGGTAAAAACAAACAAACAAAAAACAAATGTTGATACATAACGAGGGTCACAAAACACTAGCCAGGATTCCCAATTAAACTTGTCTTCCGGTTGCGGTGAGGTCGGAGGTAGTACGCACCGGCCCTCATTTAATGTATAATATTTCACACCCATATATTATTAAGATACTTTCACTGATTATATTTCGCAAGAGATCTTATGATACAATGTGAGCTTGTGGTTATCCTAGGTGTATTGTTATTGCTGTTTTTTGTGGGACCTTCTTGGTGTGTAGACAGGAGTTTTTTTTTGTGAATGGGAGTTGAAAGTATTGGTGTTTTGTTGGGGGTTTAATAGCTGTTTTTTTTGGGGTGGGGAAGTGATAATACTAGAACCATCTTCTGGCGAGGATCTTTGCAAAATCTGTGGCTGGCATTCCATCGCAGACGTGTTAATGTTTTACTCGGTGATGGCAGCTGTAGGACGTCCAGACCATGGGTCATCTCCCTCCCCCTCCTAAATTTAACTGCCCACTTTTGTACAGTTGATAAAGCTGGGTTGTCATCATCTAATATGGCAACCATGTCAGCATGAATGCCCTTGGGAGCTAAACCCTGTATGTCTATCTATATTACGTCAGTCTGTGCATATCTATCTATCTATCTATCTATCTATCTATCTATCTATCTATCTATCTATCTATCTATCTAATCGCACTCTTTTCATATTTAATCGCAGTCTGTTCATATCTATCTATCTATCTAATCGCAGTTTGTTCATATCTATCTAATCACAGTCTGAACATATCTATCTATCTATCTATCTATCTATCTATCTATCTATCTATCTATCTAATCGCACTCTTTTCATATTTAATCGCAGTCTGCTCATATCTATCTATCTATCTATCTATCTATTTTGATAACACCACGATGCCAAATTTTGACCATTATCAAGAGAAATAGCTGCTAGATACATCTATCTATCTATCTATCTATCTATCTATCTATCTATCTATCTATCTATCTATCTATCTATTTAATCGCTGTCTTTTCATATTTAATCGCAGTCTGCTCATATCTATCATCTATCTATCTATCTATCTATCTATCTATCTATCTATCTAATCGCAGTCTTTTCATATTTAATCGCAGTCTGCTCATATCTATCTATCTATCTATCTATCTATCTATCTATCTATCTATCTATCTATTTAATCGCAGTCTGCTCATATCTATCTATCTATCTATCTATCTATCTATCTATCTATCTAATCGCACTCTTTTCATATTTAATCGCAGTCTGCTCATATCTATCTATCTATCTATCTATCTATCTATCTATCTATCTATCTATCTATCTAATCGCAGTCTTTTTATATTTAATCGCAGTCTGCTCATATCTATCTATCTATCTATCTAATCGCAGTTTGTTCATATCTATCTAATCACAGTCCGCACATATCTACCAATCTATCTATCTATCTATTTTGATAACACCACGATGCCAAATTTTGACCATTATCAAGAGATATAGCTGCTAGATACATTTGAAGTATTTCTTTAACAGTCAGAAGTCAGTTTATCTGGAAAGAAACAATGCCGTTATTAATAAGAAGCATTAAATTGAATGCATATAAGATTACACAGCTCTAGCATCTGTCCTTCATAGTCAACTTATATTCTTGTCATAAAGCCCCCCCCCAATATATCTGTTTCTGATTTACTAATTTCATTTGTTGTTATTGAACATAAGTCCTTCAGGTTGTACTGTTTTCGTTAGTCTGTGCAGGTTCTGATCCTTTGCCACTTTGATTTTGTCCTGGATAAATGTACATTTATCCAGGACAATCTCCAGTTTTGCTGAAAAACATCATGGGCCATCACAAAACTAAAATATATTCTTTAGAACCAGTGTCTTCCTTACGAAGAACTGAATGTTTTCAGTAACTGTAACTCTGGGCCGAGTTTAAGCGACAGACCAATATCTTCTTTTTGCATTCCAGTTTTGTGAAAAGTTCAACACTACCGTGAATAGTCTTGTTCAGATCCTTTGGATCTAGACATAACCGTAGGTTGCCATTTGGTTTTGTGCATATGCCCGAGCCTGCTGGCCCAGTCATTTGGTTCATGTAATTTGCGAAAAATCCTTTGTTTCTCCGTGTCATCTGAAGTTGCCTTGAAATTCAGACTAGACACCAGGTTCGTCGACAGGGTGCAGATTCTTCCAGTCAAACGCGTTGATCGTTACCCACGAGTCAAAAACAAAACAATTTCTAGCAGTAAACCAGATTTTATTCTTGGGTTATAACCTACTTCTATAACCGAGCAAAGTTTAGATTAGGCGTAGGTGAGAGCGGGAGTGGGGGAGATTGAACAGTCTAACGGGTGTCTTCCCTATCCGTTCTCCGAGGCCAGCTTCGTTTCTCTGTGTGTCTTTTCGGGGGTACAGGTCAGTTTTATAGCTCGGATTGTTCTTTGTACTATCGTCTTCATGTAAAAAAGCAATTTATGTTGATTTAGTGACTTCTCTTTGTCTGGACCGCTCGAGAAGCCCACTTCACGATAAAGATAAGCATCGCTCGAAAATAAATATTCCGAATCTATTTTTGCGACAGCTTCAGCTGTTTTCAATTTAACAAGACTGACTGATGTTGCTTCATCAAGTGGGCTGTAAACTTTCATGTGGATGGTACATCTTTCTCATTTTTGGACAATGCGATACCGCCTAGCTAAATTAGCAATTAGGACGAATTAATCAGGGTTCATTTCCGTCACATCTTTTGTGAAGTTAACTGGCATCCATTTCGCTTATACAATGGCACAAGGTAGCGTCACTAAATTTACATTTCTGAGACAGTGTGGGCCTAATATGGTTCGGCCTTCTAAGTTTGCAACAAAGACCTTTAACATCGTCTATTTACCATTATAGGCACTCTGAAGGATAACAGAACCATGTTGAGATATGTTTGAGCCATCGTATACGATCAGCTCAGGTGTTCAATGTGCGTTGCGTCAGATAGATATGAACAAACTGCGATTAGATAGATAGATAGATAGATATGAGCAGACTGCGATTAAATATGAAAAGACTGCGATTAGATAGAAAAGTGTCGATCTTCGACGGAAGGATATGTTGGAATCCAACCTGGGTTCTTAATTTATAACTGCCGAGATAAGCATGGCATACTTGGGAAGGATCTTAGAATAATCCTGAACCTATACTGGTAGCAAACCGCCTGAATACGGAGAGAAAATTAATTCAGTAAATATATAAATATAGAAAGGGGTGTAAGACAAGGATGTGTCTTCTCGCCGGACTTATTCAACTTTTACTGTGAGGCGATTCTGATAGAATTAAAAGTCCTAACAGGATTCATTCTTGGTGGCGACAATCTTAACAACATAAGATATGCAAATGAAACTGTGTTGATAGCAAACACAGAAATGAAACTAAAAGAACTCCTAGTGAAGGAAAGCGAGAAGAAAGGGATAAGTATTAATAGCAAAAGGATAGAATACATGGTCGTTAAAGAAAAGAAGAGATCAAACTCAAACAAGTATAACAATTTAAATATGAAGAGGACGGAAAATGCGACACTGAAATCCGAAGACGCATTGGGATAGCAGAAGGTGCCTTCCAAAAGCTAAGCAAAGTATTAAGAAACAAGAAAATTTCGTTAGAAACAAAGAAAAGAGTACTAAACTGTTACACGATATCAGTGCTCGTATTTGACAGGGAATGCTGGATAATCACCTCAGAGATGAAGATACTTGAAGCCGGATAAATATAGTACTACAGAAGGAAATTGAGAATACCTGGACCGAACATGTGAGCGACGACGAAGAAAATAGAAAAAGGACTCTGTTAGGACTGTAAAATGCGTCTGTTGCCATATATAGAGGTAGGTTACATAATATGAAGCGGTCTCTCATTGGTTAATTAAACCACGTGGGTTTGAAAAAAAGCTGACCACGAGGAGAAGAGATTTGGATCTGCTCTGAAGTGACAGACAAGGAAATCTCTCCGCCGCCACGCTACCAGTTCCGAAGGGTTTAAAGATACAAGTTGTCTGGCCCTATTTCACTCCACCAGATCGATAAGTCCGCCTGACATATCTATCTATAAAATGCAGGATGTGTGTGTGTGTGTGTGTAACGAATGCACGGCCGCAATTTTCGACGGATTTGCACCAAAATTTACATGCACATGCTCTAAGTTAGCGGGAAGGCCAAGATCCACTTTGCATTTTCCAACTCCGATCGATAGTGGAAATAATCGATTTTTCATGCTTCTACGGCAGTTTTCATGTAGTTTGCGGCCATTTTCTATTGGCCAGAGTGAGAGCCTATAGCTGGCTGCCACGAATAGGCAGGAAGATTCTATTGGCCAGCGTGAGAGCCAACTGACAAGAATGTTAACTAGCGTGCTAGCATGCAAAAAAATATTTTCCTCATTATATTCCCGAGAAATTCCAACTTATCTCTTTCTGACGTTAAGTATAAGAGGCTATTGTGCTAGTCCAACGTTACTTTGGAACTAACACAAAAAAAAGAATGAAAAATTTATCAATATTTAATAAAGTTACTTATTTACGTTTAAAAGCAAGAATACCACGATTAACATAAACAAAATATCCTTTCTTATATATAGAGAACTAGCAGCATGACTCGGCGTTGCCCGTGCTTGATTCAAAAATCGTACGAATCATACAGCAATCGCTATCACTTGACTTAAAATATTTTTGCCTTTCCTTACCTTTAAAGGAGTGCCCTTTTCCGTGCTGATGTTGCTACATGCCTTACTTCTTGCCTATCTCACACTGCGAATTTTTATAAGCTCTATACTAAACATTAAATCTGTTACGGAAAAAAGAACTAAACAAAATGAACACAAAACGATCAGCTTTAAAAAGGACTCGTAACTGGAAAAACCGAATGAAAAAAGAATGTTAACAACAAATACTTTTTCACACCCAACCCAGTTCTGCGGAATCAGAATCAACGTTGAGTTTAAGCAAGTGAATGAGCCAATTGGAGTAAAGTGCCATGCAGATTTAAATTATTCCCACTTGTGACGAATGCAGCTATCGATTTTTTGCATGCTAGCATGCTAGTTAACATTCGTGTCGGTCAGCTGGCCAATAGAATCTTCCTGCCTATTCGCGGCAGCCAGCTATTGGCTCTCACTCTGGCCAGTGGAAAATGACCGCAAACTACATGAAAACTGCCGTAGAAGCATGAAAAAATCGATTATTTCCACTATCGATGGGAGTTGGGAAATGCAAAGTTGGTCTTGTCCTTTTCGCTAACTTGGAGCATGTGCATGTAAATTTTGGGTGCAAATCCGTCGAAAATTGCGGCCGTGCATTCGTTACACACACACACACACACACACACACACACACACACACACACGCACACACGCACACACACACATCTTGCCTTTTATAGATAGAGATGTACAAAGGTTACACTTCTGTATACAGAGAGTAACAGCCAAGGAAGGTAATTAAGATGATATAATTACACCCTTCTTATTTGGGATTTAATTGCAGTTACCTCTTTTATTTGACTACTTTATTATTTATTTTCATTCATTCATTCATTCTTTCTAATATTTATTTTTTCTTAGGATTTTTTGTCTCATCTCTTTCTTTCCTTCCTTCCTTCCTTCCTCCCGTCCTTCCTTCCTTCCTTCCTTCCTTCCTTCCTTCCTTCCGTCTTTCCTTCCTTCCTTCCTTCCTTCCTTCCTTCCTTCCTTCCTTCCTTCCGTCTTTCCTTCCTTCCTTCCTTCCTTCCTTCCTTCCTATTCATTCATATGACCATTCATTCTTTTTTTTCTTTCATTTATTAATTTTACTTGGGTTTTGCTATCGTCCGCTTTGTTTATCGTTTTCCTTCCTTCCTTCCTTTTAACTATTTTATTACTTTCAATTTTTGTAAACCTTGCTTTCGTTCAATTTTTTGCCATATTAATTTTATTTATTCATCCCCTGAATAAGTCTCTTCGTTTTCTTAATTTCTTTAAAGCGTAGAAATTGAACATTTATTTTTTTTTCTTTTAGCCGAAGGACCAGTTTCTTCATCTGAAATAATTGTTTATTGAATAAAAAAATTCTATAACAACTGATTTGTGGCTCCTGAAAAATTATGTGTATTTTTGTCATCATGCCTTTTGATTGAAAAACATTTTATCTACCGAATTCGTTTCTCTTGGATTTTTTCAAACTTTCATAACGAGCCTCCCACATCACTGAATCTCAAGGACACCTGTTCTTTTTACTTCTTCTATTGACGACAGTTGATCAGTTACTTTTAATGACACAAACTAACCACATGTTTTTTTGTTACGCAAATGTTTGTATTTTGAATCATTAAATATATACAATATTCTAATCAAAGTAAATATAATATCAGTCAGTTATGTGCCATGCGTGATACACGCTTAAGCGATCATATATCTTTCGATACATGATTGACGAGGCAGTTTTTTTTCCGCAGTAGGTTGCCATTTCTTTCTGCGGTAGACCAATTGCCATCCAAGGCTATAGAACCTTCAGCTATTTCAATTAGCACGTATGGAATTCGAACTCGGCTCTCCGATTCCTCAGTTCGAGCCGCTATCCATTACTCCACCATGCCTCCTCTAATATAATATGATCTTTCATCGAAATAAAACTTTTTTAGTCTCATTAGGAAAAATGTCCGAGAAATCTTATTCAGGCCAGTGGACGAAAATAAATAAATATACTATTTAATATATAAACGGAGTGTCTACTCATATATCAGTATACATTAAAATGATGTTTAAGGTGACAAAATCTGTCGGATTAATACATAAAAAAGACACTTCTTTTGAAAATTGCTTTGTTTACGTTTGGATACGAAACTTAAGAGATATGAACATTTCGAGAGTCTATGACGAGGAGAATTTCGCTTAACAGTACTATTCAGCTTTGCTTGATCGGCCATGTTCTTTCTAGCTCAGTCAGTCTAGAGCACGTCGGCTCTACACGTACACTTCCGTTTACTTCTTTTTATATTCTTCCTATTTAATTTGCTAAAACAATAAAATGCTGTTGTGAAATTTACAATATTGGTTGTAATTTCATTCTTATTCCTTGTTCGAATTAACATCCCACGCGTCCACAATACGATTGCTATACGATATTTCTAAAAACGAAAAAACTGCTCTCCATCAATCATTTGAGACCCATTTTTGCCTTCCATCACTATTATTTAGCCATAGATAGATAGATAGAAACTATATTGTGATAGTTAGTGTTGAAACTTGGATAAGCATGGAATAATAATAATACAACACAAAATGTACGTAAACAAAATGTATTGAAACAAGGAAACGGTACACAATATTTACAGTTAGTTTTGGTATATTCTTGGGAAGACTGTTCCTGCAGAATGGGTTGACTTAATCGCAGTCGGGCAGAGTCTCTCGATTCGATCTCTTCTTCTTCCTACTATTTTTCCGTCTTCCGGTACCAACCCATGTTTATATGGTCGGTACTTCACTTATGTAAATTAGGTGTATCGTACCACAACAGTTATATATATATATATATATATATATATATATATATATATATAGATAGATAGATAGATAGAAACTAAATTGTGATAGATAGATAGATAGATAGATAGAAACTATATTGTGATAGATAGATAGATAGATAGATAGATAGATAGATAGATTCCTTTCTGCCTTTCACTATGGCTGCTGCTAACCTCCAGGAGCGTGACCCTTTACGCTCTCTCTCGATAACATTCTCTGCTGACATACTAATTCAAACTGACAGGGAAATAAGCCAACTGACCTGATCTAATCATATAAGACAAGAAATTCAGGAAGTGTATGCTTATTGAAATAGCAGTACCAACTGAGAGAAATATCATGAAAATTGTCGAGAAATTGTCGAAATACAAGGACCCTGATATCAAGATTAACAGGATGTGGGGAATGATGAGTGAGACTGTACCAATAGTAATCGGAGCTCTGGGCCTTGTGAGAAAAGGAATGGGCAATTTTACTGAGAGTGTTCCAGGTAACATCAACATACAAATTGCCCAGGTGATCGCCCTATAAGGAACATCCCATATACTAAGGAAAGTGCTATCAATTAAATGACAATTCTCCTATAGGGCTTAAGGACTATAGTTTGGATCTGTCTCTACAGGACACAAAGCAGGAAACATAACATACACAAATAATAATAATAATAATAATAATGATAAGGACCTTGAAATAGAAATCTCGAAAATGTGGCATATGGGAACATCAACAATTCCTGTTGTAGTTGGAGCCCTAGGACTGGTTGGAAAAGATTGCAGTAGACTAATTGAAGTGATTCCTGGAAGTCCATGCCTCAAGGAGATACAAAAAACTGTTCTGACAAGTACAGCCCACACCTTACGAAGGGCTTTATCTATGTAAATTTCTTTTTTTTTTTTTTTTTTTTTTTTTTTTTTGTCAGTGGAAAGTGTCATGATGCCATTTCTAACCTTAGGTCCCTGGGCGGGACCCGGAAAGAAATATGTAAACGCCAGAAATCAAAGAAAATAAAAATGATAATAATAATAATAAAGGAAATATTAAAAAAAATGGTCTTACAAACTCAGCCCACACCTTACGAAGGACTTTATCTATACAAAATATGTGTGATTTTTTTTCTCAAAAATGCTCAGCAGAAAATGTCGTGATGCCATTTCTGACCTTCGGTCTCTGGTCGGGACCCGGAAAGAAATGAGTATACACCAGAAATCAAAGGAAATAATAATAATAATAATAATAACTATTATTATTATTATGCTTCTTGTCTGGATTTTGTTAGACGAGGTATTTTAATCACTGCATGTGGTTTTCGTTTCGGACTAATTTCCTAGTTTTTTGCTTTGTTTTTTTTTTTTTAACCCTTCATTAGTAACATTTTTTATTACTAGTTTTATTACAGCTTTTTTTCATTAATATTTTATCACTCATTTCAATCCCTTTTATTATTGTTACTATCATATATGTCTCAACGCTAAAAACCGATTGTTATTATTATTATTTTGTGTGATATCATCTTGCCGAAGAGTAATTTTAATTGCCTAATTACCAAGTCCCCTCTTGGGTCTGTGAGTAAAAAGGGTCCTGTAGTAGAATAATCTATGCATATTTGGGACGTTTCGTTTAGATAGAGAGGGTTTTGAGGATGAGATGTACAGTTCCACACAATCTTTTGTAGCTCTGAGATGCTGATGTGTCCAGGAATTTTACTCAGATGATTTTCGGTACCCGTTTTTATCACACCCGATGCCCCTATCACGACAGGGATAATCGTGCTTTTAAGTTAAAACATTTTTATTACTTCGTTATTATTATTATTATTATTATTATTATTTTCTTTGATTTCTGGCGTTTACCCATTTCTTTCCGGGTCCCGCCCAGGGACCTAAGGTTAGAAATGGCATCATGACACTTTCCACTGACAAAAAAAAAAAAAAAAAAAAAATTAAATTACATAGATAAAGCCCTTCGTAAAGTGTGGGCTGTACTTGTCAGAACAATTTTTTGTATCTCCTTGAGGCATGGACTTCCAGGAATCACTTCAATTAGTCTACTGCAATCTTTTCCAACCAGTCCTAGGGTTCCAACTACAACAGGAATTGTTGATGTTCCCATATGCCACATTTTCGTCGTTATTCGTTGTATTATTATTAATAATGCTATTATTATTGTGTGGTATCATCTTGCCAGAAAGTAAATTTAAGTGTCTAATTACCAAGTTACCTCCGAGTTCTATGAATAAAAGGGCCCTGTACGAGCAATATCTACGTTAGGTATAAGTTTAGGACGTTTCGTTTAGATGCAGTGAGTTTTGCAGATGATATGTGAAGTTCCACACAAAGTAATGTTTTGTAGCTCTGAGATGCGGATGTGTCCAGGAAATTTTGCTCACATGATTTTCGGTACCTTTCTTTAGCGTACCCAGTGTCCCTATCTCAAGAAGGATAATCGTGTTTTTAAGTTTCTACATTTTTGTGACTATTATTATTATTATTATTATTTCTAATTTTATTTCATAGTATTATTATTATTGATTTCCATCATAATAATCTGGGTCTATGTGCCCTTCGATCAAAATATAAAAGCAGCACCAACTCGAAATATAGAAAAGTGGCTGGCAAGACAAATATATATATATATATATATATATATATATATATATATATATATATATATAAGGCAGGATGTGTGTGTGTGTGTATAACGAATGCACGGCCGTAATTTTCGACGGCTTTGCACCAAAATTTATATGCACATGCTCCAAGGTAGCAGAAAGGACAAGATCCACTTTGCATTTTTCATCTCCCATCAGTAGTGGAAATAATCGATTTTTCATGCTTCTACGGCAGTTTTCATGTAGTTTGCGACAATTTTCTACTGGCCAGAGTGAGAGCCTATAGCTGGCTGCCACGAATAGGCAGGAAGATTCTATTGGCCAGCGTGAGAGCCAACAGCTGACTGACACGAATGTTGACTAGCATGCTAGCATGCAAAAAAAAATCGATAGCTGCATTCGTCACAAGTGGGAAAAATTTAAATCTGCATGGCACTTTACTCCAATTGGCTCATTCGCTTGCTTAAACTCAACGTTGATTCTGATTCCGCAGAACTTGTTTGGGTGTGAAAAAGTATTTGTTGTTAACATTCTTTTTTCATTCGGTTTTTCCAGTTACGAGTCCTTTTTTAAAGCATGTCGTTTTGTGTTCGTTTTATTTAGTTCTTTTTTCGTAACAGATTTAGTGTTTAGTATAGAGCTTAGAAAAAGTTCGCAGTGTGAGATAGGCAAGAAGTAAGGCATGTAGCAACATCAGCATGGTAAAGGGTACTCCTTTAAAGGCTAGGAAAGGTAAAAATATTTTAAGTTTAGTGACAGCGATTGCTGTATGAGTCGTACGATTTTTGAATCAATCACGGGCAACGCCGGGTCATGCTGCTAGTATATATATAAATGACTTTCGTCTTAGTACTTAGTAAACGTAAGATGTCGTAGAGAATAGAAACTTGACTCAAAATGACAACAAAGTTGTAGTGAAAGTCTGGTTCCGCTGATGCATGTTCGAATCTCACCATTGTCGATTTGTCAGGAAAGAGTCTTGACTTTCGGATGCGAAACTAAACAGATATAGTCTTTCGAGAAAAAGACCTGAACGAGAAAATGTGCTTTCCTTAAAAGGGAAAAAATGAACATTGCTGAGCTCTTTGCCCTCATCGTCAAAGCGATCTAAAGCACGCCGTATCAAACCGTGATTTTATCCTACTAAGGGGATGCAGGTTCGAATCCTGCAGGGGGAACATTTTTTTTTATTATGAATTCACCAATGCGCTGGCTGATATATGTAATACGCACTGTTTAAAATATAAAAAGGGACACCAAAAAGAACGTTTTAAATAATATATATAAATATATAAAGAATATTTATATATAAAGAGAATAATTATATTAAATAATTGTGTGCGCGTGTGTGTTTATGTAAAGAGAATTCTCCTGGTGTGTTTAAATCATTTTATGTTATTTTCTTCAGATTAAGTTCCTCGTCTTTCTACATTTTTCACAGTATTCTGGAACACCCACGCCCATCCGTGGAAGGTTAACGGGTACACGGTCGAAACTTTGTGAAAAGAAAAGCCATCCCTTCTAAAAAAATCAAAAAAAAATCAACAAAAATGAGAAAATTCGTTCTAAGAAATTCACATAGAAAAAAAAGCAAGTGCTTGTTTATAAACATAGTCATTATCTTTCTTTTATCATGAACCGGGTGACCTCTTTCAAAAAATAGGGACAAAGAAGAAGAAGAAGAAGAAGAAGAAGAAGAAGAAGAAGAAGAAGAAGAAAAGAGACAAGAAGAAATAAAGAGGTGAAGAATGAGGTGCAAGAGAAGAAGAGGAAATGACGGAGGTGAAGAAGAGAAACAAAAGAAAAGGCGCAAATATAGTAAGAGGAAGAGATGGATGAAAGAAAGAAAGAAAGAAAGAAAGAGAGAAAGAAGGAAAAGAAAAAGAAGAGGGACGAAGAGCAAACGAGCAAGAAGACATAAAAGAAGAGTGAGAAGAAGAAATAAGAAGAAGAAGAAGAAGAAGTAAAAGAAGAAGAAGAAGACGTAGAAGAAGAAGAAATATAGTGAATTAAAAAAGCAATATAAGAAGTAATTTTGGTAGAATTTTGCCAAAAATCGGGGAATTAGTTTTCCTGATATCTGAAATCGATATTGAACAACATAAGACATTAGAATGATTGTTTTCTTTGCAGATAGAAGCGAAAGTTTTATATATATAAAAAAGATGTTCAACAAAATTAATTTAAAAATTAGTTATTCCTGCATGAGCAATGTAGAAAAAATTATTAGCTCTCACAATAGCAAAACTTTAAGTGAATTTCAGTAAGAAAGATTACCCATATAAAAATAATTATAAATTACATTCATAAATTAGATTCAAACTGATAAAGATGTTACCGTAACTGTTTTTTACAATATTAAAAAAGTACGATTGGTCGGGTAAACAAACTGTTATAATTTAAATTTTTAAAAAATATTTTCTCTATGAATGTGTTAATAAATATAGTATTTAACTTATATTAAATCCCTAAACTATTTGTAAAAAAAAAAAAATTAAATATTTAAATTGATAGCAAGCATCATATTAATTTCTTTGTTTTTTTTTAGACATCTAAGCATTAAAATCTATTCTTTACATAAATTGCTAAAACCCAATTACAGCCTCTTTCTCTTTACTTGCCTCTCCCTCTTCTTTCTTTTTCTTTTCTCCCTTCTCCCCTCCCATTTCAATATATCACTTCCGTTAAGTTAACCATCTAAATAGGTCAAGGTCTGGTCACTCCTCCTCCCCAAGTATGATTGAGAGAGATATGAAATTAATCCCTCCCTAAACTATACCATATCTCTTTAACTACTATTTTTACACTCTGTTAAATTACAAAAACTTACACTAACCATCAATTTTAATTTCATTTTTCGTTTCATTTCATTTTTGGAAGTGCTGTCTGATGATCCGGCGTCCTTTAATAGGGCTCTGGTGAAATAAATTATTATAATGGTACCTTAAAGTAGTCTGTTTTTCTTTAAAATATATATATATATATATATACATACATATATATATATATATATATATATATATATATATATATATATATATATATATATATGTGTGTGTGTGTTCTACTAGCATTGCACATCGTGCTCTGATCATGCAAGTGGGGTAATATTTATTTGTGTGCAAATGGAAATCGACGTGTCGAGTTCAAATCCGATCTAGTCTATTGTCCTTGCAAAAGGCATGGATCCATTTCTTCTTTTTACAACCGCCAATGTGTTAAATACCAGGACAGGTTGGCATCTCTGACTGTGGGAGGCAAACAGTAAGAGAGAAGGAAATCTCTGAATTCCAAACCGTAGAGCATGCAACAGGAAAAGCACTCCACTCTCTTTCTCAAGAGGTTTCAGGGCAATTCGCATATGAAAAAGCAGAGATAAATAAATAAATAAAAGGAATCATCAGAGAGACATGATCGCCTACGTCAAAGGAAACAGTGACCACCAGCCATTTTGGGAGTCTCGGCTTGGTTGTAGTTTTCCTAGTTTATTTTTACAGAACAGTGAAACTCTAATGACGATGGGGTACGGGAGAACGGCTCAGATTAAGGAATTGGAGAGCCGAGTTCGAATTCCAGTCAAATCCATTACATTCTCTTACATGCTAATACCCTTGGGAAAAAGGTATGAATCCTCCTCTTCTCCCCTCCCCAGCTATTGGTAAATAGCAGGAGAGACCTTGTTCTATAGCCTTTGATTGCAATTGGTCTATTGTAGAATGAAATAGCAACCTGCTGCAGGAAAAAAATCTGCCTCGTCAGTCACGTATCGAAAGATACATGATCACCTAAGCGAGGATCACGTATGGCACATAAAACGGCAGGGCAGACCTGGTTCTATAGCCTTGGATTGCAACTGGTACATGATTGCCTAAGTGTGTATCCTGCATGGCACGTAACTGAAATGATATTCACTTACGTGCTAATACCCTTGGGAAAGGTATGAATCTTCTTCTCCACCCAGGTATGAGTAAATAGCAGGGCAGACCGGGTTCTCTAGCCTTGCATGGCAACTGGTCTACCGAAGAAAGAAATGGCAACCTACTGCGGGAAAAAAATCTGCCTCGTCAGTCATGTATCGAAAGATACATGATCGCCTAAGCGTGTATCACGCATGGCACATAACTTACTGAAATGGGTTTCTACCGTAGCCTTCGTGTATCAAATTATGAGCTCAGTTCTCACTGGTTGCCAGACTATTTCAATTTACTAATCGGTGTCTATATATTTGCTAATAGTTTGATCCTCACAGGTGCAGTACTTTTGTGGCCTTGTGCTCGACTTGGGTGAGCTTAGAAAATATCTCTCTATAGGATATATGAAGTTATTCACTGTCTATATTTCTGAGATGAGCTATTGTATTTATTTACATTATTTGCATTGTTCGGAGTGTTGTCCTCATCTCTATTGCCATATTCACGTAGTTTCGGCCGTTGTTCGCTCCAGCCTTCTTCAGGTGATTGGAATTTCGTTCACCGGGGTAGATTGTTCTAGTTCCACGTGTCATGCCTCTTCCGGATGTTTCAGTTATCTCCTTTTAACTCAACTCTCCATTTTTTTGTTCACCATTGGAGAGTTGAGTTAAAGGGAGATAACTGAGACATCCGGAAGAGACATGGCATGTGGAATTAGAACACTCTATCCCGGTGGACGAAATAAAGGGTTCAGTTCGAAATTTCAATCATCTGAAGAAGACCGGAACGTACAACGGCCGAAACGTCGTGAATATGACAATAAAGATGAGGACAATATTCCGAACAACGTAAATAATTTAAATAAATTAAGTTATTAGAACTAAATTTCAAAGAATTTAAATTTCAGTTATTTATCTTCAAACAGATCAGAGTGGCAGCGACGTAATTGAAGACTTAGATCTTTTGGGCAAAGTAACAAAATTTCATAAGAAACGATAGAAAAATGACGACCATTTCGAAACCAGAATTTATTCCATCCAAGACATTTCTGTTCAGTATTTAGTCGAGTTCCTCTCTCCAGAACAGGACCTGCTAACCATATCAAACGTCGTACCCAAAATGGACAGGTGATATTGCCTGAAATTAACCAGTAAAAGGCCCTGTGCGTGTATCTAATGATGGCTTGAAAACTCACCTTCGTTCCCACGACAGAAACATTCTACGGCAAGTTGTACCCAAGGATAACAATTGACAAATTCTATGCTGACAGTTTCTTTTCTCGCACTTCTCGCTTGTGGAACTCTCTTCCGGCTTCTCGCTTTCCAGGTAAGTTTGATCTTCAAAAATTTAAATGCGTTATCTTCTTAATTCCTTTTCTTTTATTGTTCTCTCTCCTTAATAAGGTTTTTCATATATTCTTTCACACCCAGTAATCCCTTCAATCAAGTGGCTTTGTTACCTTGCTTGGGGTGAATAAAAAAAAAAGTCAAAAATAGGCAAATGCAGCATACAGGTTCGGTGTTATCCTTGGGTATAACTTGCCATACAATGTGTCTGACGTGGGAACGAAGGTGAATTTTCAAGCGATCGTCATTAAATACACACAGAGAATGTTTTATTTTTAGCTCCTGGTTAATTTCAGGTAATCCCACTAATTCTTCATCTAGCAAGGATCATTTTAAATATATTTTGTTTCTTGATGAGTTCGCCTTTATTTGCAAACTTGGCCTAGGCAAAGGTAAAGTGAGTAAATATTTCAAGGTGCCTCGTCTTAATGTAACATTTCTGTAGCGCGACAAGCAAGGTTAGTTCCTACTGTAGTGCATTCGAGTGCAACACATTTAGTTGAGTGCATACCGATAAACACTCAGCTGACACTTGAGACAGAAGAGTCAAACGAAATATTCTATCACGTGATATTTGGCGCTAAATTTGGAAACTCAACTGATCGATGTTTGAAATAAACTCTCAAAGCTGATCCGCACATCAACGAAGCAAGCAGGCATGTGCAGTACCTGGCAAGTTATTTCTAATCTTCCGGGATAAATTAGTTTCCCCTTGACGTCAAAGCTAAATTTAGAATTAGAATCTCATATATCAAATTCACATGATCATTCTTTTCCAAGTTGATACTATCTTGACTAAATTATAAAGCAAGAATCATTTTCCCCTTACGTCTTAGCTACATCAAGTCATTCATATATATATATATATATATATATATATATATATATATATATATATATATAAAGAAAGAACAGTAAGATATATAATCCGGTGTTCTTATAGATATTTTTATTTTTACAAAATAGTGCTGAATGTAAATTTACGGAGCATTAATATTATAAATTAATTGATTTAAAATATGTTTTTTTCGTTACACTGTTCTAACTATGTTTCAAAAATGGAAGCTAAAAGCTTCGAATTTCATTTTGTTAATTAAATTAAAGACATTATTTCCATTTCATCCTCAAGCGAATTTTGGAATAACTTATTTTTAAATTTACTGAGTTTTAAGGGCACAGCAAAAATTCATAATTCACGTTTCCAAGGATACAGAGAAATCCATTCATCCAGACAAGGGGTGGTTGCGTGTTCATCATCGTTGTATTTTGATGTATCAGTTATTAGTTACATTTTAGTAGGGGTAGGGACGAATTTTTCAATGAATTCTGACATCCGTTAAATGCATGTCGTCTGGATTTTAAAAAAAAATTATTGTTATCGGCAAAAATTCTTACGGCATTTTTTTCTATTTGTATACTTAAAGATTTTTGGGTGGGTGTCCAGGTTAGAATACGTTTTATTTAACTACGATTTTAAAAATATTTTCACTTTTAATTTTTAATATACTATATTTCTTTTTAAACAAGTAAATGTATTAGAATTACTTACAGTATGTAAAATTATTTTCCCATCAAGTATAAGTATGTATATTACCAGGTCACAATTTTTTTTAAAAAATTTATATTTAAATATAATTTAAGTAAAATTTATCACAATGACGGCAAAAATAGCTAATTCATTTCTCGGATTTAGTAAATTTTTATTTTTTATAAACCTAGTAATATATAGTTTCTCATGTAAGTACAAAGGACATGGGTCATTCAATGGCTTACATCTTCTAGCTTTTCATATTAATTTCATTTATTTTTACACTTTCATAGTGTAACCCAGTTTCGGAGTTAACTATTTGCCCATAGCTGGGACCCTAACAGTTGCTACTATTCCGGGTCAGGGTTGACCTGGGGACACCAGCAATTAAGAGGTGGTTCCACGCTCCTCAAAACCTTATAATTACAGGCCTTGCTGCTGGACGTAGTTTATCGTCTCAGCGAAAAGGAAAAAGTTTTCAATTTCAAATTTTTTCATTTGTATCCATTTCTTAAAATAACGACCAACATTCCAATTTAAGATTGCTATTGTAGTATTTTATTAAAGTGGTTAAGCTCACATATTTAACGATGTGATTGGGGAATTTTTATGGATATTTTATTGTCACAGAACTCACCATGAGCTTGTTCAATCATTGACTTAAGAATTAAGGTTTATTACAAAATTCAAATAGGAAAACTGTGAAATTTTCACGGGTCTTTCTAGTTTGATTATAATTTTGATTGTTCTTTCGTTCCTAGTTAGTTAGCACGTACACCCTGCCAATGTCTAATAAATAATTGACTATTCCATTTTGATCAGGAGCAAAGACGGAAAAAACATATTAGAGACGCTGTTTGGTTTCAGTGAAACTAAGAAAGAAAGAGAGATGATGATTTGTGGGATAAATTTTCCAGGAGTCCATAAATATTTACTCATAAAGTGTAGTGTTGTGAATATGAATTATCTCCCCTTTGATAATCCACGCTATAAAAGCTGTACACTTCCGCTTGTCAAGTTAGACGAGTAGTAGTATTCTTAATTGAATAAAAGATTACTAGACAGAATCTTTTGTCCTGTTTTCATTACATGGAGCATCTCGCAAAATACCAACCCAAAACTGATATTGTTGTAGACAAAGATTTTTTCAATTCATCATGTTTGTATAGAAAGTATGACTTATCAAAATTCACCCGTAAATTACCAGAAGAAATATCAATGTGTTTAAAAAAAAAAGATTAAAAAAAAATCGAAAATTTGGCTTCTAGAAATAACTTTTTCCTATTTTTTCAAGAAGCAGCCATAAAGTAAGTGATTTTAACAAATATTGAAATTTTAATAGGATTCGATAATTTTAAATCTGGCAATGTAAGCTGCGTATTATTTCCTGAAGCGTTTGTAGTATCGTCTGCCATTTCAAGTAACGACAAATTTGTTGGGAGGAGCCGAAAAAAATTACGAAATCAAAATAATCAATTCATATATATATATATATATATATATATATATATATATATATATATATATATATATATATATATATATATATATTAAGGAATTTTACCGAATTATTTAAACAAATGAAGAAATAATAAGTTTGCTGAATTCGTTTTTAATATTATTAATAATTTAATTTACTTCAAATTAAAAACATTGTAGGATTTTTAAATAGCGAATTTTTATTTTTTTGCTGAAGAAAACAGTTATTTCCGTAAGTAAAACTAATCAGTTGTTGAATTAATTTTTATTTTTATAATTAATAAAAAAATTACAAAATTATTTGTATCTTTTCTGATAATTCACCTCAAATAATGTAAAGTTACTTATCGCAAATATTAATTCACTACCTAGAGATTATAAATTTGAAATCAGTTTGTCTTTTATTAAATTTTTAGCACTCTTTTGAAATTATAAATCAAAATTTGTTTACCTTGCCTCGCAACAACTCCAATCCTCAGAATGAAAATTTACTAAAAATCAGGGAGTTATTCACATTTCGTAAGTGCGTATGATATTCGAAGTACTTACAAGGAATTTTTTAAAATTAAAAAAAAAATGGTTTTGGCTTGTTTCTCAGGGTGATCCCAAACGTAGACCCCCATACTAAGAAATAGCGCACCTGAGTTGCCCACATTTGGGGCTATTGCAAAGGTGAACCCAACCGGAGTGCCATGGAAAGGCCTTGCTCAGGGATAATTTGGTGTAAATTTTAGTAAATATAAATTCTTTTTATTTTCCGGTGAATTAGAAAAGAACCAGTTATTTTAATACATAAATATAGTCAATATCTGTCTTTATTTCTGAAATGAGGTATTATGTACCCTATTTACATTGTTTGGACTATCGTCCTCTTCTTTGTTGCCATGTTTATCACAACGTTTCGGCCGTTGTACGTTCAGGCCTTCTCCAGGTTGTTGGAATGTTGAACTGAACCCTTTATTTCGCTCGCTGGGGTAGACTGTTCTAGATCCACGTGCCATGTGTGAGTTCAATACCTGGTTAAGGCAGTGGAGAACTTGGAGAGGGGAATTAACAGGAGATAACTGATAAATGACATCCATTAGACATGGCACGTGGAACTAGAACAGCCTACTCCAGCGAGCGAAATAAAGGGTTCAGTTCGACATCCCAGCCACCTGAAGAAGACCGGAGCGTACAACTGCCGAAACGTTGTGATAAATATGGCATGATGAGGACGATAGTCCGAATAATGTAAATAGTATAAATATAGTCAGTTATTGAATTTGTTTTTATTATTAATGACAACATTAAAGTAATTTCTATTACAATCTCTCTCTCTCTCTGTAGGTCGGGTATACGGATATTATAATTAAATGTAAATGAATGTACGTCTTCAGATACTGTAAAGACAAACTATTTGAGGCACCAAATCGAATCGAAGCAGTTCAAGACTACAAAGAAAATGGTACAACTTTGAGTACACCGATCGACCTCTGCTGTCGTCATGTCTGCGGCTTCAGTTCTGAAAGTAGACATCAGTTGGGAGATTTCAGTTGCTTCGTGATCGGCTGGGTATTTCATTTGCAGAAAATTGACGGAGAAATTATCTGTTTCAAAGCAGTGCATTGTTGCTCGAAGCACACATTTGGCTGACGCCATATTGACTCGAAAAGACAAAAATTTTACGGTTTAATGACGAACAAAGTCATATTATTTTTGTTTTTATATATACGTACGAGAGAAACTACCCGATCAATCTGGGATCGACAAAACACATTATTATTCACACTTTTAGAAACTTTATTTTCCTGACCAGTCAGACATTACTGATATTACGGGCCTTGTATTAAATGAATAAAAAAAAAATCATTTTTATTTATTTTGACGCAAAAATATTTTATCTTGTGGACAATATTAGGGAAATCATAGATGTGCATTTGAAATTTATTCAATCCATAAAATATTCCACACCATTAACACACGTTATTAAAAATTTAGAAGCTAGGAAAGTACATCTGTCGATATTTCTGAGACGAGGTATTGTAACTATTTACGCTATTTACATTGTTCGGACTGTTGTCCTCACGACGTTTCGGCCGTTGTACGCTCCAGCCATTTTTAGATCTATGGCTAGTTTTTGGATTTTGTATGAAATCAAATCTGTGTCTGCTTTTCTTTTGCCCCTGTTTAATTTTTTTTTTTTTTTACTATGGTGTAAAATCGAACCTGTATCAACTTTTTGGCTCTGGTGTAAAACCGGTTTGGTCTCTGATGTAAAACCGGTTTGGACTTTGGCGTAAAACCGGTTCTCTGTCTCCTTCTTTTTTACTCTGGTGTAAAACCGAGCCTGTGGCTACCTATCTATTAATTCATTGTGATTTTTGTTCTACGAGGCTTATGATTCATATATAATTAAATTAACGAGCCTAACCTAACCAATCTGACTTAGGCCGGCTGTATTAATGGCACGAGCTGCTGAGCACAGGATAGCATGTTTCTTAAATGTGGCCAAGTGAAAAGGAATGAAGACGAGTAGTTGCGCATAGACACGGGTATTACGCTAATGCACACCAAGTTCACAGTGTCTGTCATGAACCTGGGGGTCGTACGGACCCAATTCTCCAAATAGGGCGTCAGATTCAAAGCGACTTCTTACATAGAGTTACTGAATAAGAGAGAGAGAGAGAGAGAGAGAGAGAGAGAGAGAGAGAGAGAAAGAGAGCAACTAACCAAGCAGCAATCCAACAATGCCCAAGTTTCATTAAAGACTGCGATCGTGAACGGAGATTCAATATAAACCACCTGATCCGGGCCATGCATTCACTTTCGCGACGCAATCAGAATCAACTTCAAGGTTGAGAGAAGAAAAGAAAGGGCCCATAGTAAAAAGAAAAGATAAGTGATTGAGTAAAAAGGATGCCTGATTGGTTTATATATATATATATATATATATATATATATATATATATGTGTATTATATAAATAAAATATACATCTACATTATATATATATATATATATATATATATATATATATATGTAGATGTATATTTTTTTTGTTGAGATGCAAATATATATATATATATATATATATATATATATATATATATATATATATATAAACAACTAAAATAAATTAAAAATAATAATTATGTTTTTATATTTATTTATATTTGATATTTCAGATCGACCTCGATCTTTCTTCAGAAATAACTTTTTAGAGGTTTGTTTACAAGTAGCGTCCGTCGGGAGATGTGGACGTCACGTGATATGGAACGCCACTGTGTTCGAATATTTTTTAACGTAAATCTAATCCTTATTCCCCCATAGCTGAACATTTTAGTCAATCAGGACACTCATTGGAAAACTGTAAATGTTTATTGATAGATTCTGATTTCAGTTCCACATACAAACGCAGAAAAAACAGAAAAATACTGGGTTTTAAAATTAAATACATATAAACTAGGGTTAAATAAGGACTTGGCTATTTTAAATCTTTATGAATATTTCAATAGTTAAACATTTTTTTTAGATATAGTTAAAATTTTTGTTTTTAAACAACATCTAAAATATTATTACAGTTAGATTTACGTTAAAAAATATTCGAACACAGTGGCGTCCCATATCACGTGACGTCTGCATCTCGCGACGGACGCTACTTGTAAACAAACCTCTAAAAACAGTTATTTCTGAAGAAAGATCGAGGTCGATCTGAAATATCAAATATAAATAAATACTTTCATAAAAAAAACATTATTATTATTTTTTTAATTTGCAAATTTTTAGTTGTTTTTTCTATATATACATATTAAGAAAGCATACGTGGCTTTCATTATGCTATATATATATATATATATATATATATATATATATATATATATATATATATATAATGGACTCTCCTGTCGGTTTCGACGTATGAAGATCTGCCAGCTTATTGATTCAGTTATGAAAGATTATGCGATAATCTTAAGTGGCATTTAAGACCTGCTAGTGATTTACAAAGGAGGCCACATATGGAGCAGGTGAGAATTGTGAGATGAGATCAGTGTTAGATTGGCTGACTTTTAGATCTTGCTCAAGGCTTGGAAGATGATTCCGACAAGCAGATTGAAAATTGCTGAGTTCACTAAAACACGTTGATCTCCATTCTACCTGCTCCAAAGCTAAACGCTCAAGGATGTTATGTGGTATATATATATATATATATATATATATATATATATATATATATATATATATATATATAGATGTTTAAATTCTTTTATTTTCATTTGAGTACTTTCAATCTTCTTTTCAAGATCATCTTCACGGGTGCAAGTGGCCCAAAACTGTATGTTGTTCATTAGTATAAGTATTTATATAAAGATATGCGTTGTTTTCCATTACCGTATGAAAATAAATTTAAGCAGTTATAGCACATCTCTCTCATCCTTTTAACATCAATACACAGAAGGTTATTTGTGAGTATGAACGGATTTTATTAAAATTAGCAGACATAATGTCCGTAATTTATTCAATCAGACATGACTAAAAGAGAATTTCCTGCCTAAATACACAAATATATATATATATATATATATATATATATATATATATATATATATATATATGGATAAGAAGGCAGAAGGTCTGTAGATATAAATTATTGATTGATCGATTTATTTTCTACTGCTTATCAACCCTTTATAGGCTATTTAAATCAGAGAATATTTTTAGATTGTAAGAATTTTGGGGGAGATATTAATGATTTAATGATGGAAGTCATACTAATTAACTCATAGCTGGTGGGAGAAGAGGTGGATTCATACCTTTCCCAAGTGTATTTGCCTCTAAGTGAATATAACGAAACCGACTGGAATTCGAACTCGGCCCTCCGATTTACAAATCCGCGCCTTTATCTATTACACCATCCACACATCCATGCTTACATAAATTGGTATTTGCAAGCGGCCAATTATCTGGATACTGACCAGACTCGACGTTGCTTAACTTCGTCGATCGTACGTATATCAATGTGATATGGCCGTATGCTATACCATCCACCCACTCATCCAAACTTACAGCACCTGGGATTCTCAAGTGGTCACCCATCTAAATGCAGATCAGGCTCGATATTGCTTAACTTCGCTGATCGTATGAGAACTGGTGTTTCTATGTGATATGGCCGTAAGTCTGTAGCTCTAAAATATATGAACATAGAAATCAATACCATGGTCTGAAGATCGCTTGAGAAGTGAAACAATACACCCATCATCTTTACAGGGAAGAAAATTATACGTTTTATGTTGTGCTAGATGTAATTTATCCAAAACGTCATAATAGTTTTCTCCGAATGTCATACAAGAAATATATTAAGTAACTATTTTTGGCTTGTTTTCAAAGCTTTGACCCTTACGAAAAAAGCCAACCAGATTATTATCCTCGATCAGTAAAATACGTTTATTTATTTATTGCCAGGCCCCATGTAACTTCGACAGCGATGTAACAAGATTCCAGTGGAATAGGTAAACGGTAAAGAGCAGAAATACGACTGTCCGTCAGCGATTTCGCTGTCAGATTAAGAGCCGGCTAGTCGAAATCGATGTCTGTTTTGTCTATTATAATGAAGTTGTCAGCGGATTAATAACGGCAAACATAGAAAGTCATGGAACAGATGCAAGCATAAAGAATGGACTAAACGTTCATCTAATCTCAAATTTGCCTTTTTTTTATGGAGGGCATTGCTAAATGCGAGGGTTTCAAATGATGTTTTTTTACGGCCGTAAAGAGAAAGGAGATATGGAAATTACTTTATACTCTGTAACAGCATAAAAATCAAGATACGAGAACAGAGAAGCTAAGAGGAAGAGTGGACATTTTGTCGTCTACTGTCTTCCTTATTCTCAGACCGTTTTTAAAAAGAATAGTTAAAACCTAATGACATTGTTATCTGTCATTATCTATCGTATTTCTCGTTTTACAATGCGTGCATTTTTTTCTCCCTAAAATTGTCCTTCAAACATCATAAGGTACCATGAAGGTCATGATTTGGTTGACGATTTTCACGATCATGTCATTCCCAATATGCAGCCACGTTTAGATTTGACTCCATCTATACTGTCGTCTTCAGTGGGTCAATCGTACTGGGTATGACGTTAAACTACACCCGGCAGCAAGGTCTCTGATTTGGAATTTTTGAAGAGTGTAGAACCTTTTTTTAATTGCTTTTGTTCCCAAGTCAACCCTTTATCTAAAAAATATATATCTTTACTCTGAAATTATATAATTATGTACAAAAATATTTGTAATTAAAAGCATCAAATTACGTACAAAATATTTAGATTTTTTCATTAAACATGCCGCTAAACAAAATCAAAGAACTGTCATGCAAGAACTCTTTCATGACATTAATCCATATAATATCCTACAATATTTTAAAGAAATCAAACTGCATTCCAAACTATAACTTCAATAAAACTACAACTTAAAATCCACATAGCACCGCCTCTAGTAATTATATCCACACAAACATGTGTACGCACAAATGCTGAGTATCATCTACCATGTATTCAACTGTGAAAGCAGAATAACATATACCATATTTATTACTTCAAAATTCCCAAGAAAATTAAATTTCGGCATTAAATGATCCAAAAGGAGTTTGAGATGTCTTTAAACAAACAAACAAACAAACAAACAAACAAACAAACAAACAAATCAATATGTTAAGGTGATTGGTACTAATAAAACCTATTCGTTAGATTGAATTCTATATAATGATTTTATAACTTCTGAGACTTTTGGAAGGAATCAATCATGTTTTGTTTTCGAGAGGAACTAGGCATAACTGAAACGATTCTGGTAATTGGGGATTCCATCTGTTAGATACTGTACTCTTTTAGAGTGATTCATTTTGCAAGTTTAAATGAATTTTGTATCAAGAAAATTTTTAAAGAGTAAGAATTTCTTTTTTGAGATAATAATCGTTTTGTGATAAAAGTCTTACTAAGTAAGTCATTCACGCCTGGGAATGAAGAGATCTAAAAATCCAAAAGATATATATATATATATATATATATATATATATATATATATATATATATATATATATATATATATATATATATACATACATTTATATATATATATATATATATATATATGTGTGTGTGTGTGTGTGTGTGTGTACATAATAAGATTGATACATCGACAGACATAAAGAAAGAAAGATAGATAGATAGATAGATAGATAGATAATGAACAGATATATATATATATATATATATATGTAGAGAGAGAGAGAGGGGGGGCAATAGGTAAATTGTCGTCGAAGTTACGCAAAAATGAAAATAACACTGACATCCCATATATTTACCAAAATTACACTAAAATATCTTGAAATACAAAAGAGTAAAATTATTCAATAAAATCGCCATTGACAGCTTTGGAATCTTCTGCAACTCCTTTGGAAATTCTCCTTGTTTAAGTTGGTGAATGCTGCCATAATTCTTGCTTTCAGTTCATCTTTGGTGTTACAAGAATTTTTGTTGGTCTCTCGCTCAACTGTGCCCTCACACAAAATAATCAAGATGTAAGGGATGATGTAGTCGCAGAAATTCTCTGACAGCCATGACTTGGTTCACCTGCTTGTGTGGCATGGTACAGAGTCCTGTTGCCAGACACAGTCTTTCAGCTACCCTCTTGACTCAGGGCAGCTCTACATCGAAGGCACTTGTTGAGGGGTCTCCATGTTGAGTCTAACGCCTTGTGAGAAGATGAATGTTAGGAATAACGTCACCATCACTAGTGATCACTCGAAACACCTTCGTAATCACCATTAGCCTCATC